>ML686132.1:71492-90593 GCA_007922175.1 Pelusios castaneus
CATGGAGGGAGGGCCAGCTCCCAGGCTACTACACGGGGTAACGCGGACTGGAGAGAAGAGTGGCCCTCGGTGATGGAAAGTCAGGTTAGGGAACACTTAATGAAATTGGATGTGCACAAGTCCATGGGGTCGGATGAACTGCATCTGAGGGTGCTGAGGGACTTGGGGGAAGTGATTGCAGAGCCGCTGGCCATTATCTGTGAGAACTCGTGGCGAACGGGGGTGGTCCCGGAGGATTGGAAAAAGGCAAATATAGTACCTATCTTTAAGAAAGGGAAAAAGGAGGATCCGGGGAACTACAGACCGGTCAGCCTCACCTCAATCCCTGGGAAAATCATGGAGCAGGTCCTCAAGGAATCCATCCTGAAACACTTGGAGGAAAATAGAGTGATCAGGAACAGTCAACATGGATTCACCAAGGGCAAATCGTGCCTGACCAACCTGATTTCCTTCTATGATGAGATGACTGGATTTGTGGATGCGGGAAGAGCCGTTGACGTGATATACCTTGACTTTAGCAAGGCTTTTGATACGGTTTCCCACAGCATTCTCGTTGGCAAGTTAAGGAAGTATGGGTTGGACGAGTGGACCATAAGGTGGATCGAAAACTGGTTAGATCAACGGGCTCAGCGGGTAGGAATCAATGGCTCGATGTCTGGTTGGCAACCGGTAACGAGTGGAGTGCCCCAGGGGTCGGTCCTGGGGCCGGTTCTATTCAACATCTTCATTAATGATCTTGATGATGGAATAGACTGCGTGCTTAGTAAGTTTGTGGATGACACCAAGTTGGGGGGAATGGTAGATACTCTGGATGGCAGGGACAGGATCCAGGGAGACTTGGACAAATTGGAACACTGGGCTTAAAGAAACCTCATGAGGTTCAACAAAGACAAGTGCAAAGTCCTGCACTTAGGACGGAAAAATCCCATGCACTGCTACAGGCTGGGGACCGATCGGCTAAGTAGCAGCGCTGTAGAAAAGGACCTGGGGGTTATGGTGGACGGGAAGATGAATATGAGCCAACAGTGTGCCCTTGTTGCCAAAAAGGCCAATGGCATATTAGGCTGCATCAGTAGGAGTATTGCCAGCAGATCGAGGGATGTGATAATTCCCCTCTATTCGACACTGGTCAGGCCGCATCTGGAATACTGTGTCCAGTTTTGGGCTCCCCACTACAGAAAGGATGTGGACAAATTAGAAAGAGTCCAGCGGAGGGCAACAAAAATGATTAGGGGGCTGGGGCACATGACTTATGAGGAGAGACTGAAGGAACTAGGCTTATTTAGTCTACAGAAGAGAAGACTGAGGGGAGATTTGATAGCAACCTTCAACTACTTGAAGGGTTGCTCCAAAGAGGAGGGAGCTAGGCTGTTCTCGAGGGTAACAGAGGACAGAACAAGGAGCAATGGTTTCAAATTACAGCTGGGGAGGTCAAGGTTGGATATTAGGAAAAACTTTCTCACTAGGAGGGTGGTGAAGCATTGGAATGGGCTATCTAGGGAGGTGGTAGAATCTTCATCTTTGGAGATTTTTAAGGCTCGGTTAGACAAAACTCTGGCTGGGATAATTTAGGGGGAGTGGTCCTGCTTTTTAGCAGGGGGTTGGACTAGATGACCTCGTGAGGTCCCTTCCAACCCTATGATTCTATGATTCTATGATTTGGATCTCCTCATGGCAATCTGGCAAGGGTCCAGCAAGAGGACCTCAGTCAGACACAGGCCCACTGATGGGAAGGAGGGGCAAAAGGGGCAATTGCCCAAGGGCCTGGCGATTTGAAAGGGTCCGGGCCTTTTCCACCCATGGCCCCACCCTACCCAGGCCCCATCTGGGCTCGCTGCTCACTGAGTCATTCCTTCCCCCTCTTTTCGCTATTGCTCGCTGCTTTCATCCCTTTCCCACTTGGCTCCCTGACGCTGCTCATCATGTCCCTCATTGTTGCTGTTCCTCGCTGCCTGCGGAAAGAGAGGAGGGGGAGCAGAATGGGGTTGCGGGGAATAGATGTGGTGGTGAGTGGGCTGAGTAGGAGATGAGGTGAGGCCTGGGACGGAGCAGGGGTGGACTGTGTGGCCATCTGCAGAAGAGGAGGGATGGGACAGTTCTGCCTTGGTACCCAGAATTGTTGTCAGTGGCCCTGACGAGATCTGTAACACTAGATGAGAATGACTGAAAATTGGTACTAGATATTTGTGTTGGAATATCCATTAGCATGCAAAGGAAAAAAGGTCCAGGACCTTCTGTCCTACTTTACTGTACATCCAATTTAGAACTGTGATTAAATCATACCAATGACAGACCTCCTGGGGAACAGAAACTGTGACATGCTTTAGATGTGTAGGAGTGAAATCAGGAAGGCCAAAGCACAGCTGGAGTTGCAGCTAGCAAGGGACATCAAAGGTAACAAGAAGGGTTCCTATAGGTATTCTAGTAACAAGAAAGGAAGGAGGTTAGAGAAAGTGTAGGCCTATTACTGAATGGGAGAGGCAACCTAGTGACAACTGATGTGGGAAAAGCTGAAGAACTCTGCGTTTATTGCCTCTGTCTTCACAGACAAGGTCAGTTACCAGACTACTGCACTGGGCAACAGAGAATGGGGAGAAAGTGAACAGGCCTCAGTGGTGAAAAACAAATTCAGGACTGTTTAGAAAAGTTGGACATGTAAAAGTCCATGGGACTGGATGCAATGCTTCCAAAGATGCTGAGGAAATTGGGTGATGTGATGGCACAGCCATTGGCCATTATCTTTGAAAACTTGTGGTGATTGAGGGGAGTCCCAGAAGATTGGAAAAAGACAAATATAGTGCCCATCTTTTAAAAAAAAAAAGGGGGGGCAGGGGGAGGAGGAGAAGCTGGAGAACTACATATTGGTCAGTCTCACTTCAGTCCCCAGGAAAAACCTAGGAATGTACTCTGAGGCACTTGGAAGACAGGAAAGTGATCAGGAACAGTCAGCATGGATTCACCCAGGGCAAGTCATTCCTGACCAACTTGATTGCTTTCTACCATGAAATCATCAGCTTTCTGAATGTAGGGAAAGTTGTGGATGTGATACATGTTGACTTTAGCAAAGCTTTTGATATGGTCTCCCTCAGTATTCTTGCCAGCAAGTTAAAGAAATATGGATTGGGATGAATGTATTATAAGGTGGATAGTAAACTGGCTAGGTCATTGGGCTCCATGAGTAGTGAACAATGTCTTGACATCTAGTTGGCAGTGGGTAACAAGTGCAATGCTCATGGGATCAGTGCTGGGGCAGTTTTGTTCAACATCTTCATTAATTAGGAGGATGTGAAGAATTGTACCCTCATGACATTAAGCTGGGGGAAGTGATAGATATTCTGGAGGGTGGGGATAGCATAAAGAGTGACAAATTGGAGTATTGGACCAAAGGAAATGTGTGATGAGGTTCAGTAAGGACAAGTGCAGAGTCCTGCACTTAGAACAGAAGAATCTCATGCACTGCTATAGACTGGGGAACAACTGGATAGGCAGCTGTTCTGCAGAAGAGGCCCTGGGGATTACAATGGACAAGAAGTTTGATAGGGTCAACAGTGTACCCTTGTTGCCAAGAAGGCCAATGGGATATTGGGCTGCATTAGTAGGAGCATTGCCAACAGATTGAGGGAAATGATTATTCCCCTCTCCTTGGCAGTGGTGCGGACACATTTCAAGTACTGTGTCCAGTTTTGGGCTCCCCACTACAGGTAGGATGTGGACAAATTGGAGAGAGTTCAGCAGAGGGCAACAAAAATTATTAGGGGGCTGGGGCACATAATTTATGAGGAGAGGCTGAGGGAACTAGGCTTGTTTATTCTGCAGAAGAGGAGACTGAGGGGGGATTTGATAGCAGCCTTGATTTACCTGAAAGGCTGTTCAAGGGAGTATGGAACTAGGCTGTTTTCAGTTGTTGTAGATGATAGAACTAGGAGTAATGGGCTCAAGTTGCAGTGGGGAAGGTGTAGGTTGGATATCAGACAAACTTTTTCACTGGGAGGCAGGGGCATCATTGGTGCTGGGCACAGAGGGCATGGGCCCCGAGGTTCCTAGCCAGTGCCCCGAGTCCCGAACCCCAGCAGCTCAGCACAGAGACCCTGAGCTCCCCCAAGCATTTCTGGGATGAATGCAGATAAGGCCTTCAGGGGCTGGATTTTAAGTCTCCTGGTCTGCAGCACATAGCTGAGGCGCATGATGCAGAGCAGGGGAAGTGGAGGGAAATTTAAATCCCTCCTCTCTCAGATAAGGGAGGGCAGTAGCTGTCCCCGGGTAGGGGAGGCAGCTGCTGTCCCCAGGCAGACCCCAGGCTGCAGAGGGAGGACCTGCTCCAATCTGGGAGTGGGCCCAGCAACAGGGAGTAGGAACCTGCTCTGGCCGGGACCCAGAGTCAGAGCTGGAAGCCAGGAGCAGCAGGAGCTGGCCCCAGCAGTGGCAGCATCCGGCCCTGGATTGGGACCCAGGCCGGTGTTGGGAGGCACCAGCAGCAGGAGCTGTCCTCAAGCCAGGACCCAGGACTGGCGCTGGGGGCCGCTGATGGGAGATGATGCCGAGCAGGCTCAGGGCTGGCAGCAGCAGGAGTTGTCCTGGGATTGGTGGCAGTGTGCTGGATTGGGCCTGGGGTTGGGAATGTGGTGGTTGGGGTGGTGGGAGCACTGTGGGGTGTGGGAGGGGATGTGGTTTTGGGGAGGAGGGGGTGCCCTGAATGATTTTTTGGGGCAGCGACGCCCATGCTTGGAGGGTGGTGAAGCACTTTGAGTTACGTAGGGAGCTCATTTAATCTCCATCCTTAGAGGTTTTTAAGGTGAAGGAAATCCCTGGCTGGGGTGATTTAACGGGTTGGTTCTGCTTTGAGTAGGGGGTTGCACTAGATAACCTTCCAACTCTAATACTCTGATTTCTTTATAAATTTATATTCTTCTGATCTACATGAATCTGTATATTTCTGTCAAACTGCAAACACTGTGTACTAATTCTGTGTATAGTTATAGTATAGGACTTGAAAAAGTTTAAATGCCAAGAGAAATATTTATGGACATGAGGTACCTGTGTCATCCTTGGAGTTGTTTCAGATGCATTCTAAGTGCAGGGAGAGACGGTGTGTGAGTATTTATTGCATGTGTTGCAGAGAGAACCAAGTTTTATACACCGTTCCTAAATTTCAAGGGCAGAAGGGACAATTATTAGACTGGAATCTGACTTCCTTTACAACACAGGCCATAGAACTTCACATAGGCCCTAGCTCCTGTTTGAGCTAGAACAAATCATTTAGAAAGATGTCTAATCTTGATTTACCTGACAAATAACAGAGAATCTATAATATCTCCAGATAAATTGTTCTCATGGTTAATTGCTGTAAAGTTGTGTTTCTAATCTGAATATGTCTAGTTTCAACTACTCACCATTAGATCTTGTTCCACCCTTTCTCTGCTAGCTTGAAGGGCCTTTTATGATCAGAAATCTCCAGCCCTTGTAGATACTTAAAGATTTTGATTGTCATCTCTTAACCTTCTCTTAGATAAAGTACACCAGCTGAGCCTCTATAGGCTCTCAGACCTTGAATTGTTATTGAAATTATTACCTGAACTCTTCTGAGATGTAGGAATGTTTCTTAAGTATGCTGTCCTCTGCGGTCATAGGCACACGGGGACAGACTCCTAGACTGCATTTGAAAAGGCTGTTTGCCAATGGTATGTGATTAACAGATTTGTGCGTCAAGTGGGGTTAAGAATGGTGTCCCTAGCCTCTGTTTATCAGAGGATGGAGACGGATGGCAGGAGAGTGATCACTTGATCATTGCCTGTTAGGTTCACTCCCTCTGGGGCACCTGGGCACTGGCCACTGTCGGTAGACAGATACTGGGCTAGATGGACCTCTGGTCTGACCCAGTACGGCCTTTCTTATGTTCTTATCAGCCTCCTTACTCAGGTCGTGGTAAAATACATCTGTTAAAATGGACACAGATTTCTCTGCCGTTCCCCCTCCTGTCAGCATGTACACTGTTCTTTTTGGGGGGGCATGGTTCAAGAGGGGAGATTTTTGTGGGGAACTCCAGTCAAATTACTTGAAGGATGCCATAAATGACCCTCCTAGTGCCCAGTGAATAACCGTCCAAGTCACACCTCACACCTTCTTTGGATTTCAACAAAGAAGTTGTGGTCTGCATGGGCATGGAGAATATATTAACTTTTCACTGCCAAAGCATTTTCTCCTGACCCCCTACAAACTGGCAATCAGTCAAATCTGCAGCACCATGAATGGGACAGCTCCTGATCTACAACTATGGGGAAGGAGGGTGTGATAGTTAGCCAGAGTGTCAAAGGCTTTTGAAAAGCTCAGGTTTAATTTAAATAAGTGTGTGTGGGGGGGGAGGGGGGGAGGGATGGTACACAACAGCTAATCAGGTGGTCCCATTCCTCTTTGCCCAGCTAATGGCAAAGCAGAGAATCAAGGCGGAAGGACGCACTATGCAGGTGTTTTGGACTTTGCTCATTCCCTGCTGTCCAGTCAGATGTCCTCCCTGACCGAAGGGTAGGGGGAGAGAGTATTCTGGGGACAAACAGAGGAATTCAGTTTCCTGTGATGTCAGCTGCTGCATTTCCAACTCTCAAACTATGTGCAAATGTAAAGATCATGTAAATGATGCAGCAGCTTTTTCTCCCATCCAGTGAAATCATCTAGCTTTTACCTAATGTGCTCTTGTGGTTTTCATTGTTTTGCTGTCCAGTCCTTCTAAGTAATAATGCTATGAGGAAACAGAACTTGAATGTACTCTGCTTGCTACTTAGCAGCCTGTGGAAAGAAACACTTGAAACAAGAGCCCCAACATCCTTCACAGCAAGTTCAAAAAGACATGGCTGGAGGAGTTTTCACAAATGAAGGACTTGGTCTGTAAAGCATGCACTTACTTTTTAAACTTAAACGGCCAAATCCATCTTGGCTCCTGCATTGTTTATTGAGTCTTCACTTGGGCAAATGCTCCTGTGTGAATGCCAGAGGACAATGACTGTAGCTGAAAAGTTGCCAGTCGTCCATATCTCCAGCAGGTGGACTGCCCTTTACTAGGCTCCCTCAGGCTTTATTTCAGGGGTCTTAATGTGACATTTTTTGTCCACAGCTCCTTGACATCACCTTCTGTAGCTGATTAGTATTTCCCCTCGGAGATTCTTCCAGACCACAGGCTCTCCTTTCAGCAGGCAGGAACTCATACACTGGTTTTGAACAAACATGTTAAACCTAGAGATTCTGGGTTTACTCCAGCTTGTTCAATAGACATGGAGTGATTTTAGTGAAGAAGTGGCTGGGGTGAAATGAAACAAGCTCTCACCACCCTTCCCTTCTTGGTTAGTGTCAGGTGATATTCAGGTGTAATGTATAACATTCAGGCTAAAGGTGTCCAAAAGCCTAGGCCACAGAATCAGCAGTTTGAGAGAGAGAGAAAAAAGAGTCAAAAGCATAAAGATGGGAAAGGCCAAAAAGCTGTTACATTAGATAAGGCCAACTGACCAATACAGAGGCGTGGTAAACTAGCTACAGAGAGGTGGGGGAGGATGACAGACCCCCAGCCCTCTGGCTAGATAACCTCCCCCTCCTCTCTGTGTGGTTAACAGACCCCCAGCCCTCTGGCTAGATAACCGCAGCAAGAGAAAGAGGGTCAGAGAGCCTCTGAAACCCTTCTAATAATCAGAAAAAAACAGCTGGACCCCAAAATTGATAAACACACCACGTCACTGCGATCTTTTGGGCCATAAAAGGAGGCTTGTGGGGGAGGGAATTCGGAGTTATTCTGTCTCAGTTTATTCTAAGGCAGAGGGGCTCTAGGACTGATCACCCCACAGCACTCCCCACCGGGCCCAGGAGGACGTATTTTAAAGAAACCCTGTTAAAGGCACAGGAAGATAACATTCTGATGTGCAGAAAGAACAGCAAATGTGTACGGCGACCAGTATGGCTTAGCAGGGAACTCTGCGGGGAGCTGAAACATAAAAGGGAAGCTTACAAGAAGTGGAAGCTTGGACAGATGACAAGGGAGGCATATAAACATATTGCTTGGGACTGCAGGGATCAAATCAGAAAGGCCAAAGGACAATTGGAGTTGCAGCTAGCAAGAGATGTGAAGGATAACAGAAAGGGGTTCTACAAGTATGTCAGTAATGAGAAGAGGATCAGGGATGGTGTAGGTCCCTTACTGAATGGGGCAGGTATCCTCGTGGTGGATGATGCAGAAAAGGCTGAAGTACTCAATGCTTTTTTTATTTCAGTCTTCACAGGGAGGGCCAGCTCCCAGGCTACTACACGGGGTAATGTGGAATGGAGAGGAGAGCGGCCCTCGGTGATGGAAAGTCAGGTTAGGGAACACTTAAAGAAATTGGATGTGCACAAATCCATGGGGCCGGATGAACTGCATCCGAGGGTGCTGAGGGAGTTGGTGGAAGTGATTGCAGAGCCGCTGGCCATTCTCTTTGAGACCTCGTGTGAACGGGGGAGGTCCCAGAGGATTGGAAAAAGGCAAATATAGTACCTCTCTTCAAGAAAGGGGAAAAGGAGGATCCGGGGAACTACAGACCGGTCAACCTCACCTCAATCCCTGGGAAAATCATGGAGCAGGTCCTCAAAGAATCCATCCTGAAACACTTGGAGGAAAACAGAGTGATCAGGAACAGTTAACATGGATTCACCAAGGGCAAATCGTGCCTGACCAACCTGATTTCCTTCTATGATGAGATGACTGGATTTGTGGATGCGGGAAGAGCCGTTGACGTGGTATACCTTGACTTTAGCAAGGCTTTTGATACGGTTTCCCACAGCATTCTCGTCGGCAAGTTAAGGAAGTATGGGTTGGATGAGTGGACCGTAAGGTGGATCGAAAACTGGTTAGATCAATGGGCTCAGCGGGTAGGAATCAATGGCTCGATGTCTGGTTGACAACCGATAACAAGTGGAGTGCCCCAGGGGTTGGTCCTGGGGCCGGTTCTATTCAACATCTTCATTAATGATCTTGATGATGTGATAGACTGCATGCTTAGTAAGTTCGCAGATGACACCAAGTTGGGGGGAATGGTAGATACTCTGGAGGGCAGGGACAGGATCCAGGGAGACTTGGACAAATTGGAACACTGAGCCGAAAGAAACCTCATGAGGTTCAACAAAGACAAGTGCAAAGTCCTGCACTTAGGATGAAAAAATCCCATGCATTGCTACAGGCCGGGGACTGATCGGCTAAGTAGCAGTGCTGTAGAAAAGGACCTGGGGGTTATGGTGGACGGGAAGGTAGATATGAGCCAACAGTGTGCCCTTGTTGCCAAAAAGGCGAATGGCATATTAGGCTGCATCAGTAGGAGTATTGCCAGTGTAACCTTCGGGTGGGCTAAAATTCATTTAGTTGCCCTTCTCCAGTGCCTCTCAGAAATCAATCCCAATCCCTATGGAGAAAGCAGCTGGAGACCCAGGATCCAGTCTTTATGGGACTCACAGCGAAGCTTGCTCAGAGCTACCCTCCCACATTAAAATACTACTAAAACAAACATAACAATGAACTTTATTAACTACTAACTAAATAAACCTTATCCTAAGAAAACAAAGTACAATTAACCACGAACAATCCCTACAGAAACCCCCACATGAAAGATACCCAAGAGTCCCAAAGTCCAGGTGGAGTTCACCCAACTGTCAGCTACAGTCTCTGTTCCAGTGTAGAGGCTTGAGGGGCAAGAAATAGCTGTCCTATTCTTCCTTTGCTGGAATCCTCTGTAGCATTCCATGCAGGCTTTTTCTTCTCCTTTGCAACCAGCCCTCAGTCCTGTATGCATGTCTGCAGGGTCTGTTGCAAATGACTCCATTACAGGGAGAAAACATCTTGTTCACTCCTGGCTCAGCTTCTCTCCAGAAAACTGAGCACATGGTCTCCTTTCAAGGCAGCTCTAGCCTGCTGTCTGCACAGACTGCTGCTCTCATGTGATCTGACTGACCACAACACACCACACCAGCAGGACACCCTGTGGAGCATGCTCAAAATGCCACCACTCCCTGCTTCTGGGGAGCATGCTCAAAATGCTACCACTCCCTGCTTCTGGAAGTTTCTAGTTGTGGGTAGCTAATCTGTCCAGCAACAGTAATCCACCCTCAGCAGGTCTCTCAGAGATAGCCTTTTCAGGCATATGGGTTACACCAGCAGATCGAGGGATGTGATAATTCCCCTCTATTCGGCACCGGTGAGGCCGCATCTGGAATACTGTGTCCAGTTTTGGGCTCCCCACTACAGAAAGGATGTGGACAAATTAGAAAGAGTCCAGCGGAGGGCAACAAAAATGATTAGGGGGCTGGGGCACATGACTTATGAAGAGAGACTGAAGGAACTAGGCTTATTTAGTCTACAGAAGAGAAGACTAAGGGGAGATTTGATAGCAACTTTCAACTACTTGAAGGGTTGCTCCAAAGAGGAGGGAGCTAGGCTGTTCTCGATGGTAACAGAGGACAGAACAAGGAGCAATGGTTTCAAATTACAGCTGGGGAGGTCAAGGTTGGATATTAGGAAAAACTTTCTCACTAGGAGGGTGGTGAAGCATTGGAATGGGCTACCTAGGGAGGTGGTAGAATCTCCATCTTTGGAGGTTTTTAAGGCTCGGTTAGACAAAACCCTGGCTGGGGTGATTTAGTGGGAGTGGTCCTGTTTTTAGCAGGGGGTTGGACTAGATGACCTCGTGAGGTCCCTTCCAGCCTATTGTTCTATGACGTGAACGGGCCGGGTGAAAAGGAACCTTGAAGGCCTGGCCAGCTGACAGGAAAGAACATCAGATCAGTGAATCTGATAACCAAAGGAAAAGGTAAATTAAAGTAACAAGAGCCCAGAGTAGCGCCTGGCTCTGAAAACACAAAGTTTTAAAGGTTTTCCCAGCTTTATGCTGAGACTCTTAAGTAAAGGAAAAAAAACTGCATCAGCCTTGGGTTTGGAGTTGATGTAGGAACTGGGGAAGCTATAGCATTTTGCTTTGGGTATAATTGTGCTAGCATTTCAGCTTCTCTGTGTGTGTGCTTATAATGTTGTGTTAGTTTGTGTGGTGAAATTATAAGCCAGTTACCAGGACTGAGACTATATCTTGCCCATAGCCACACCAAAGCCCCCCAAAAGGCTTTGAAAGCAAGGGTGGACAAGTGAACCTCGTATCCAACTGGATCCCTTTCTTGTGTGAGTGCATAAACGGGCACCCTCTGTGCTTGGTGTCTGTGCTGCTATAACTCTGCTGCAGGGGGGAGGAAAGTGTGAATGGGGGATAACTGCTCACCAGGTCTGGGATTACATCCTGTGTACCCCGGTATGCAGGTGAACCCCATGACCCAGCAGGTGTGAATGAGACCCCTATACAACAGCACAAAGAGTCCTGTGTGATTGTGTTTTACATATGGGCTTGTGTTCTTGATTGCATTGGATTATGCTCTGTTACGCTCTCTATGACATGTTTAAAGCCATACTGAGGCAAAACCCTGAATCTGCATTCATGCAATAAGCAGCCTTGCAGTTTAGAGAGTTTGTGGATATTGGATGTTTATTGTACTGCTAATCACTGCCTTAACCTGTGTGATTGTAATGACAGTGCCTCAATAAATGTCACATGCATAGTAAATAGAGAAAAATCATTGTTAGTGGTGTTCTTTGCCTATGGGCTTTGGGAGCTTCCTAACATCCGTGTTTAAAAGGACCGGGTATTTGTTTAGGCCCTCTTCCCCCTTGAGGGGATAAAGCTCTAGCAGTTAGGAGGGGATGTGCATCACTCAATGTAGCTCATGACTCCCCATAACTGGTGTCTGCATTTCGTTATTGTTAATCAAGTGTCATTTGTTGGAAATATTCATCCTTCAATATTCATATATACACAAACTACAGCAATAAAGTGAAACTGGCTAATTTTGTTTTCCCAGGCTTTAGTTCAAGAGGGAAAAAGATCAGTTGAGCTCAGTGGCATACCCAGGCCAGGCCCCCCCGGTACCAGACTGCAGGGGGCTCTGAGTGCAGGGGAGGCGGAGCAGTGTGGTGCGCGGCACCTGGCCAGGGTAGTAACAGTAAGTGGGATTTACCAGAATTTGGGACTAGGTTGTACTGAGCATGTTCACATTCACTAAGCATGCTTTGTAAGATGTGTTGAAGTCATGCCCTCACCATGTTTTTCCTTGCAGTCGCATTGTGCTGCTTACTCTTTAGAGGAGCTAAAAAGGGGCGAAGGGGTCAAATTGGAGCAGGGGATAGGCAGTTACTGAGCAGGGGCAGGATTTTACTGGTCTGGGGGGTTAAACAGCTGTAGGCAGGGGCAGGAGAGGCGATGAAGGGTGAAATTAGGCCTGGGGGAATGTGAGCCGGGGTTAACCCAGGGGTGAGGTCCTGCCAGCTGGTAGGAGAGGGCAAAACCTTGGCACAGTGTGGGGCAGAGGGGTGACAGCTTCCCCGGTGGGATGAGCTACCTGCCCTCTTTTCAAAAATCGCAGGGGTGGGTGAAGGGCTGTTTTGTTTCCCACTCTCAGGGACTGCATCTCTCAGCTGCAGTGGGCCAGGCTGCAGAGCTGGAGTCGCAGGTAAATGTGGATGGGTGCCACATTGCCTGGCTTGGCCCTTCTGGAGGTGGGGGGGAGAGAACAGGAGTTGCAGAGGACTGCTGGGTTGGGGGGTAAGGCTGCCTCATCAAAGCCAGGGTCAGACTGCGGGGGGAGAGACAGGCACCACAAAATAGGTAAGTGCAGGTGGGCTGGAGGGGCAGTAGTGCCAAGCCTGCATTTTTATCACTCCAAACCTCCAGTCATCCCCCTCAGCCCCCAGGAGAGCTGGGGTATGGGACTGGAACACCTCCTGCCCTGTGCAGAGGGGGTGAGTTGTGGGGAGGGGATGCAAAAGTAGACGTTGACCCTGGGTGCCAGAGACCCTTGGTATGTCACTGGCTGAGCTATTCACATAAAGCTGGGCAGAACCTGAGTTGTTTTGTTTGTCTATACCTGGCCAATCTGGTTTCAGTAAAGTAAGAAATATAAATGGGGTATTTTGAAGCTAAGAACTATTCTACCTTGACTCAAATACCACATGCAAATGGCTTCTTCATGGTTCCACCCAGATTCAATTTTGAAAGTGTTTGTTGTAAGAGCTGGCTGATCTTTGATAACCTGACCTGCTCTTTGTTTTGCAAATATAACATTTGAGTGGTCTAGAGTTCATTTCATTGCACTTCTTCAGTGGCATAGTGAGAGTGTCTGGGGCCCAGGCCCACATTTGTGCTCCCCGCGCCTTACAGTCCCTCCCGACTTGGTGCTCCCCTGCAGCATGGTGGCCGGGGCATGACTCCCCACTGCCATCCCCATTGCTACGCCACTGCCCTTCTCCCATGCCAAAACCCCCCAGCTCCCATAGAAAAGCAGCTGGAGACCCTAGATTCAGTCTTTAAGGATTTTCAGCAAGGATTGTACAGGATCAGGGTCATAGAATCACAGAATCATAGGGATGGAAGGGACCTCTTGAAGTCATCTAGTCCAACCCCCTGCTAAAAGCAGGAACACTCCCACTAAATCATCCCAGCCAGGGTTTGTCTAACCGGACCTTAAATATCTCCAAAGATGGAGATTCTACCACCTCCCTAGGTAACCCATTCCGATGCTTCACCACCCTCCTACTGAGAAAGTTTCTCCTAATATCCAACCTCGACCTCCCCACCTGCAACTTGAAACCATTGCTCCTTGTTCTGTCCTCTGTTACCACTGAGAACAGCCTAGCTCCCTCCTCTTTGGAGCACCCCTTCAAGTAGTTGAAGGTTGCTATCAAATCTCCCCTCAGTCTTCTCTTCTGTAGACTAAATAAGCCTAGTTCCTTCAGTCTCCTTGTCAGTTATGTGCCCTAGCCCCCTAATCATTTTCATTGTCCTCCCTTGGACTCTTTCTAATTTGTCAACATCCTTTCTGTAGTGGGGAGCCCAAAATGGGACACAGTATTCCAGATGTGGCCTCACCAGTGCTGAATAGATGGGAATAATCACATCCCTCGATCTGCTGGCAATACTCCTACTGATGCAGCCCAATATTTCATTTGCCTTTTTTGGCAACAAGACCACACTGTTGACTCATGTCCGGCTTCCTGTCCACCATAACTCCCAGGTCTTTTTCTACAGTGCTGCTACTTAGTTGATCGGTCCCCAGCCTGTAGCAGTGCATGGGATTTTTGCATCCTAAGTGCAGAACTTTGCACTTGTTCTTGTTGAACCCCATGAGATCTTTTTTGGCCCAATGCTCCAATTTATCTGGGTCCCCACAGTCAAGTCCCAAAATGAACAAAAGAAATGGAGGGTGAAATGGCTCATGTAACAAATGGCTACAGGGATCTCTGGTTTGTTTTTTTAAGAACATCCTGTTTCTCTCCTATGTTAACAGAAATCTGTGTATTAATTGCATGATGCTGAGTGATTTATTTCAAGTGATTTCTTTGGTTGTGTACCTGCTGCTTGGATACTGCAGTAGTGGCTGAAGTATAAGAACTTGAATAGAAGAGGATATCTGCTTTTTACCTACTGGTCCTTTAAAAATGATTGCTCTTGTATTCTAATTCTGACCCCAGGAAAGCAAACCGTGACCAGTTCAGGTTCGGAATGGCTCAGAAATAATGCATGAAAGCAAGCAGCAGTCGCCTGACTCTCCTGAGCCCAGCCTAGGTGTGTGCCAGTCCCAAGACACGCTATGTCAGCCCCTGTTTCTCTGACAGTCTTTTCAGAGCTGTGCTTAGCTGAGAATGGCTGACACTGGCAGCTGTCACTGAGGCCTTGTACACACGATCAGTTTATCGCCCATTAAAAATCATTACTGCGCGATCCCAACAACAGCGTACACACGTGCAATAGGGCTGTTGCGCGTTAACTGCCTTGTTGTAGCGCAATACAAAAACCACCTCGACGAGGGTGGTAGCAGCTAACGCGGAACAGCTGTTGCGCCTTTCCACTCGTGTGTACACTTACCGCGCAATGATTGGCCTCCGGAAGTGTCCCAGCATTTCAAAGTCGTCCTCTCTGGTCTTCCCCCCACCCGCTCTGTGGCCGTGATGAAACTGTCCCCGCCCTGATCTGATTCCCGAGTTTTTCAAATTTCTCGTCTGTTTCACTTCCTGTTCTCTTCCTCATGGAGTGGAGTGCAGCTCCGATCTTCAGTAGCAATGGCGGCCCGTCGTGGAAGACGCGCACCCCTTTGGAGCACGGCAGAGGTGCTGGACCTGATCAGCATCTGGGGAGAGTCCGCTGTGCAGGCGCAGCTATGTGGCAGCAGGCGAAATTATGATACATTTGGCATAATTTCTCGGGCCATGTCAGAGAGAGATTATGATAGAGACACTGTGCAGTGCAGATCAAAGGTGAAGGAGCTAAGAATAACCTATCACCGAGCGAAGGAGGCAAACCGCTGTTCGGGATCAGCGCCTGCTAAATGCAGGTACTATAAGGAGATCGAAGCCATCCTCAGTGGGGACCCAACAACCACTGCAAAGAGTCCCATGGACACATCGGCCCCCCCCATATCCAGTGAATGCCAGACCTGAGCAGGATGAGGACGTTGTCGAGGAGGAGGAGGAGATGGAGGATGACATGGAGGAAAGTGCAACAGCGTGTACCCAGGAGCTCTTCTGCACCCCCGCTGAGATGTCCACCCAAGGCTTGAATTGCAGCATGTCCTCTGATGCGGCAGAAGGGGGTTCCGGTAAGTTTCTCCTTCGTGCAGCTATGGCTCCTTTTTAAAATATTGTTGTCCGGGGTGGGGGTGCTTGCTGGTCCCCACTGTGCACGCTCTTTACTCTGCATTCATTAGAAGTACATCAACACAAGCAGTGATTATAAAATAATCATCTGCATTTAGGTCAGTAAAGATTTCCTCGATGTACCTCCAGAGCCTAATACTCAAGTTAGATGGGGGAGCGTTTGTGTCTACGCTCCCAAAGACAGATACTCTGACTTGCCAGCTGCAAAGCACAGCCTTGGGAACCATGGCAGCACACAGTGCAGCAGCATACGGTCCTGGCTTGCAATTGGTGACATGTAGGATATGTATTCTAGCTGGCAGGGGGACTCTGAGGAGAGAGATATTGGGTTCCATCTGTGTGCTCAGTGCTGAATGTTAGCCCCCAGTAAGCTTTCTATTAGGACGTACCTTGTCCGCTTCAGCGAAGCATAGGATGTTGACTGCCCTGTACCTTCCAGTGGAATGTGCTACTGGAAGGTTACATTGGTTATCTATGCTGTGTGTTAACAATTTCTTTGTTATTTTTTTATTAGATTCGACCTTCACAAGGCCGGTGTCTACCCCAGCTGACCGAATGAGAAACATTCGGCAGCGTGCTCGAAGAAACAGGGAGGATATGTTTCAGGAGCTGCTGAAAGCAACACAGGAATCCGCGAGGGAGAATCGAGCCTGGAGAGAGGAATCGCAACAGAGGAGGCAGAAACACAGGGACGAACTGATAAGCATCATGAAGGAGCAAACAGAACTGCTCAAGAGCATGATTGCTTTGCGGTCCCAGGCGATTAATGTACGGGCTCCACTCCAGACAGTTCAGCCGTGTCTGCCTCCCACTCTTCGTAGTCCCTCAAAGCATTTCTTTGAAGGCCACCCTTCCCCCCGGTACACTCCAACATCCAGTCCCCCCCCCCCCCAGCTACCTTTTAGAGACCCGCAGCTACACCCATCTGTAACCCCCCCAACCTTTTAGGTTTGAATAAAAACGGTAACAAATAATTTGAAGAGTGGGTTTATTTGTACACACTGAAAATCTCATAAGGTGCACCTGATGTGTCTTGGAAGTTAACTGGGGGGGGCATAATTGAAATGCTCCCTGAGTGCCTCCCTTATGTGAGCAGCTTCTCCTTGGGCCATCCTAATACTCCTAGTGGCTGGCTGTTCGTATGCTTCCTCGAGGCGCTGTGCCTCCGTAGCCCACACCGGGGAAAACTTTTCTCCCCTACTTTCACAAATGTTATGGAGGACACAATACGATGCAATCACAGCAGGGATGTGGTCCTCCGCCAAGCCCAGCCTCCCATACAAACATCGCCAGTGCCCTTTTAAACCGCCGAAGGCACACTCCACAGTCATTCTGCAGAGGCTCAATCTGTAATTGAACCGCTCCTTGCTGTGATCTAGGTTACCGATGTAGTTGCTTCATAAGCCATGGCATCAGTGGGTATGCTGGGTCTCCGATGATGACCATGGGCATCTCCACATCACCCACTGTAATTTTTTGATCAGGGAAAAAGGTACCCCCTTGCAGCTTCCGGTACATGCGGGCATCATGCACCTTTCCCGACCACCCAGCATTGATGTCCGTAAAATGCCCCTTGTGATCCACGAGTGCTTGCAGCACGATGGAGAAGTAGCCCTTCCTGTTGATGTACTCGGTCGTGAGATGGTCTGGAGCCAAAATTGGGATGTGTGTGCCATCTATGGCTCCCCCGCAGTTCGGGAATCCCATGGCAGCAAAGCCGTCCACAATCTCACGAACATTGCCCAACATCACCGTCCTCCGTAGCAGAACGCGATTGATGGCTTGGCAGACTTGTGAGAGGGCTAATCTGACAGTGGACCTCCCGACTCCAAACTGGTTTGCAACCGACCGGTAGCAGTCAGGAGTTGCCATCTTCCAGACAGCAATCGCTACATGTTTCTCCACGGTTAGGGCTGACCTCATGTTGGTGTCTTTATGTCGCAGGGCAGGGGCCAACTGGGAACACAGTTCCAGAAAGGTTGCTTTCCGCATTCGAAAGTTCTGTACCCACTGTTTGTCATCCCACAGCTGCATAACAATGCAATCCCACCACTCGGTGCTCGTCTCTCACGACCAGAAACGGTGTTGCACCGTGTGCAGATGATCGGTGAAGGAGCTGAGCAACGCGGTGCTGTTGCTCTGCATGGCATCGATCAGCCCCTGCTCCTCAGCATCCTCGTCTGACTTGGAGCTCATTGCGTACTGAGCAACCAGCCGAGATGTATTCAGAATGTTGAAGGCGACAGTGGAGATCAGAGCAGGATCCATGCTGTCGCAGTTGTGATTGCTCGCAAGTAGTGCGTCACTGCACTGTTGAAAATAGGCACGAGTTGCTATTGGCAATGAGGAAGACGCAAGGGGAACACAAGGCACCACGGGAAACTGAGATTTTACCCATGGCGCTTTGCGTTCCTTTCCTTCATCCCATGATTCCAAGCGCCGATTCAGGGAAAATGGAACGATGGGATAGGTGCCCAGAAGTCATTGCGCTCAACCACAATAATGCAAGGAATTCTGTTGCGTTGCAAGGAGCGACGTGTGTACGCGCTCTCCTGCAATAAAGGTCACATGTTTTTTATAGCGCGATTGCCATGTTGCGCTTTAATCTGATCGTGTGTACGTAGCCTCAGATACCATGCTCCATCTTCTCCAATACGTCTTCCCCCCTCTTCTATCTGAACCCCTAATTACCACCATTATGCCAATTTGGCTGCCAGTTGAAGTTTTAAAATCCAAGACAGTCTGCCCACAGCTGCTCCTACATAGCCCAGTGTTTGACTCCAAGAAGTCTCAGATTTACACTTATATTTGTCTTATTTCATGTTTCTTCCTATCTATTTGCACATGACAAAATCTGTATAATTCTGATAGTTTGATCAGGTGTGTACCAGAAAAGTGGCTTCTCTGACGACGTAATTACATGGCTACATTTCCAAACTTCTTGCTCATTGTGTAACAGATAGTGGGGTTGTACAATTATGGGGTGTTTACATCAGGTGTATGTTGTCAGTAGTCCCATATAGAGAAATTAGGACAGAAGCAATTCTGGTGGCTAGACTATGAGCTACTCAGAACTTTTGCTTCCCAAAATTCAACTGAACATTTTATTTGGTTTTATATCAAAAACAGTTTTCACACATAAGTTTTATCTCCTGTTTTGAGTGTTAACATTCCAGGATCTCAAGGTAAAGCCCTTACGGTGGTGAGTTTCACCTAGTTTAGTCCCATGCCTTGGAAAAGCATGGGTTTCACAAGATTCTTATGCCAACATATATATATTGGCCCGTGTTTGCTTACAAACACGGTGTAGAGAGGAGGGGTTTACGTTCATTAGGAACTGGGGAAACTTT
>ML686132.1:100593-129707 GCA_007922175.1 Pelusios castaneus
AATATCATAAATGGTTCCTTAAATCCTGACAGCGTCACAGACTGACATGGTGGAAAGGACTTGAGAGGTCGATCCAGATCCTTGTTAAGGCGGACCTGACACGATTGGCTGGGAGCGCTGGTGAGTAACTGGTAAAAGGCATGTGCAGGGACCTAGGCGAATATTGGCCCAAATGCGGGAATAAATTACTTTAGTGTAGGGACCTAGGCGAATATTGGCCCTAATGAGGGAATAAATTACCTTTAGTGAATATTGGCCCTAGTAAGGGAATAAATTATGGTCCTGGAATAATGGAATAATAGTAGCTACAAGATGATAATGTTTAGCACCCTTCAAGTTTAGAACCCCGCAGTCCTGGAGTAAGGACAGAAATAGGTTAGAACCCCGAACCTGGGAGTACAGGTAGGTTAGGGCTGCAGTAAGACCCCTTTAAAGGTGGGGGCAACGGCAGCAGTGTAACAGGGTGCAGTTTAAGTATAATGCGCATGTAACTGAAGCTTAGTGTACACATGGAAAGTTTGCAATAATTATATACTGTATCTTTAAAAGCAGCTGGAGCAAGAAACCGCATAGGAAGGCATAAACAGACACACAATCTTCTGCTCAAAAAAAATCGCATTTCTGTACCTTAAATTTTGTTTCCTGTTGCTCTACAGAGCTATGATTATTATGGCCATGAAAAATAAATTGTCTCTTTTATTTACAATACTCTTGGTAGTTTCCCTGTTATTTCTCCTGGCCCTTTTCACTTTTCTGGCCATGGCCCCACTCCCAACCTCCCTCTCCTGGGACAAACACCCTGTCCTTCTACTAATAACTTGGGTGCTGGGAGGATTTTGTCCTGTATTCTGTTGCTCCTATATCCTGACTTCCTATGTTACAACATGGGCCTCCAAAAATCAGTCACCGAATAAGGGCGGGGCTATTATCCTTGTCTCCAAAAGGACCCAGGTCAGCACGCCACCTCCGATGAATAAGATCCCGGAGGGTGACCAAAATATCAGCGGCGTCGAAGCTGGAGGATGAGTTGGGTCGGGTCGGCCTGGCTGGAGCTGCCGCTGCCAGTAGGTGGCCTCCGGTTCCTGGCCCCGGCTCCCACCGGCAGTGGTGGCTCCGGGTGGGCTGAGCCGACCTGCCCTCTTGCCGGCCGGGGCCAGCTCTGTCCTGCCAGCAGTGGCGCGGCTCTGGGCTGGCCGGGGCAATGCGATGTGACCCGCTGCGTTCCTGCCGTCCAGCAGGGGGCGGGGCCATCAGCCCTGCACCGCCCCTGCGGATGGGAGCCGGCCGTGGAGTGGGGAACCAGAGGCCACCTGCCGGCTGATGCCAGCCCAGGCCCTGGCTGGCAGAGCATCTGAAGCCTGGCCCCACCCCTGGCACCTGCCGAGGGTGTGGTGGGCGGGGCTGGAACAGGGGCCAGCAAAGGTTGCCGACCCCTGGAGTAAATGGACACAAGTCTGCCATCAGAAATCGCAACACTAAAAAACCAGTAGGGGAACACTTCAATCTGCCTGCTCACTCCACTGATGACTTGTTAATAGCTGTGCTCAAACAAATGAATAACAAATCACAGCTTCAAAGAGAAACTGCAGAACTGAAATATATATGCAAATTTGACTCCGTTGCCTCAGGCTTAAACAGGGATCCTGTTTTTTTTTTCTCATTACAACAGGTGATTTTGACCTCACCTTCCTCTATACGCTGTTCCCCAGTGTTTGAATCTCAATATCTACTTTAATTTGCTGTTACAGCCTGACCTGATCCTATGTCATACGCTTCCCTGGATTTAATTTTCTCCCATTCTATAAGTTCCCCATCTTCAAAGCGTCTGATGAAGTGGGATTTTCTCCCATGAAAGTTCATGCAATAAATACCGTTTTTTAGTCTTTAAAAGTGCCACAGGACTCCTTGTTTGTTTTCCAATGGTTAATCCCCTCACAGTTGAAAAGGTGTGCCCTATTTTACTGAATCAACGGTGTAGCCAATTGTTTGACTACATTCTCAAATTGTTCTTAAAAATGTTGAAGAGACCAAATAATCAAGTTTAGACACATTTATTGTCTAAAGACAGTACTGGAAAGAAAGAATTAATATATCACCAATTTGTCATTATCAGGAAGCAAATTCTTTCAGTTCACCTTATATAAAAGGTGTGCTTCACAAATGGACCTTTAAATAGGCATATTTCCTAGCGAAAACGATGAGTCATGTGGCCCCTTAAAGACTAACAAATTCCTTTGGGCATTGTTTCTTGTGTTAGTTTTTAAGGTGCCACAGGACTCTTGTTGTTTTTGCTGTACACAGACTAACACGGCTACACCTCTGCATATTTTCTAGGTTTACAAGATACATAGCACTGTTCACTCTACTTAAAGTTTAAGTAGCCAGCTTGTGCCAATTTGTCCTTGGTGTCTCCCTGAACTTCTGCATCTTTTGTTTTCAATATTAAATTTCAAACATTAAGGGATATGAAAATATTCCTGAATAAAGCATTCATACATCTTACAGTATTTCCTTGTGCCACATTGAAACTTGGTTTCATAATACATGTCCATCTAGCTTTTGACAGTTTTGAGCTATGTATGCACTTAAGCATCCTAGGATATATACCTTAGCATAAGAGGAGAAGAATAAGGATGGTACATTTTTATCATGATTACCCAACACACAGCTATATTATTAATACCATGCCCATGATACCTATCAGTCTGGAGTGTGTGTACTTATATAACCGATCTGCATCAGTTTTCAATTTCTAATTTGAATGTCTATATGTAATTTGCATTCCTTTACCAAGCATGTTGAAGTGCAGGGTAGACACATACCACTCAGGGATGGTTTAAGAGGGTATTTGGTCCTGCCATGAATGCAGGGGACTGGACTTGATGACCTCTCATGGTTCCTTCCAGTTTTGAGTCTATGTCTCAAAGACACCCACTCTGGAAATCTGACTGCCTGTGTGGGGTGAAAATGGAATTGGGAACTAAACTTCATGACAACAGCAATATGTAGCTATGCTCACAAAGCATCTGGTCCCACATTAATAATTATCACATGCATGGTTACACCAAGGGCAAAGTCATGCTTGCCCAACTTGACTGCATTTGATGACCGGCTCTCTGGATTTGGGGAAGTGCTGGATGTGATTTACCTTGACTTTAGCAAAGCTTTTGATACATTCTTATCAGCAAGTTAAAGAATTATTGATTGAATGAATGGACTATACGATGGATAGAAAGATAGCTAGATCGCTAAACTCAATGGGTAGTGATCAGCAGCTTGATGTCTAGCTGGCAGCCAGTAACAAACAGTGTGTCCCAGGGGTCGGGACATGGCCCAGTTTGGGGTGGATTGCATTCTCAGCAAGTTTGCAGATGACACTAAGCTGGCAGGAGGGGTAGATACAGCGGAGGGTAGGGATAAGATGCACAGTGACCTAGACAAATTGGAGCATTGGGCCAAAAGAAATGTGATGTAGTTAACGCGGGCAAGTGCAGAGTCCTGCATTTACGACGTGCATTTCTGTCCTGCTATAGACTGGGATCGACTGGCCAGGCAGCAGTTCTTCAGAAAAGGACCTTAGGGTTACAGTGGATAAAAAGCTGAATATGAATCAACAGTGTCCCCTTATTGCCAAGAAGGCTAATGAGATGTTGGGCTGCATTAGTAGGAGCCCTGCCAGCAGGTCGAGGGAAATGATTATTTTCTCCTTTTTGGCACTGGTGAGGCCACGTTTAGAAAATTGTGTTCAGTTTTGGCCCCTGCGCTACAGGAAGGATGTGGACAAATTGGAGCGAGACCAGCAGGGAGGCAACAAAAATGATTAGGGGGCTGGAGCACATGACTTCTGAGGAGAGGCTGAGGGAACTGGCCTTGTTTAGTCTGCAGAAGAGAAGAATGAAGGGGGATTTGGTAACAGCCTTTAACTACCTGAAAGGTGGTTCCAGGGAGGACAGAGCTAGGCTGTTCTTAGTGACAGTACTTGACAGAACTAGCAGTAATGGTCGCAAGTTGCAGTGTGGGAGCCTGAGGAGATCTGGGATGGATATTAGGAAAATCTATTTCACTAGGAAGGTGGTGAAACACTGGAATGGGTTACCTAGGGGTTTCACGGTTGTAAGTAGCTATTTGTAATCATGGTGCATCATCTGTCTGATTCACAGCATGTTGTCAATTGTTGGTGCTGTGTATGTGTGTTCCCCGTGTGTGTGCACGTGCATGTGTAACCTTCGGGTGGGCTAAATTCATTTAGTTGCCCTTCTCCAGTGCCCTACAGAAATCAATCCCAACCCCTATGGGGAAAGCAGCTGGATACCCAGGATCCAGTCTGTACAGGACTCACGGCGAAGCTTGCTCAGAGCTACACTCCCACATTAAAATACTACTACAATAAACATAACAATGAACTTTATTAACTACTAACTAAATGAACCTTATCCTAAGAAAACAAACTACAATTAACCAAGAACAATCCCTTGCATGAAAGATACCCAAGAGTCCCAAAGTCTGTGTGGAGTTCACCCAACTCTCAGCTACAGTCTCTGTTCCAGTGTGGAAGCTTGAGTGGCAAGAAGTAGCTGTCCTCTTCTTTCTTTGCTGGGATCCTCTGTAGCATTACATGCAGGCTCTCTCTTCTCCTCTGCAACCAGCCCTCAGTCCCATATGCATGTCTGCAAGGTCTGTCGCAAATGACTCCTTTACATGGAGAAAACATCTTGTTCACTCCTGGCTCAGCTCCTCTCCAGAACACTGAGCACATGGTCTCCCCTCAAGGCAGCTCCTGCCTGCTGTCTGCTCAGGCTGCTGCTCTCCAGTCATCTGACTGACAACATCCCATCACACCAGCAGGGAACACTGTGGAGCATGCTCAAATTGCTACCACTCCTTGCTTCTGGAAGTTTCCAGTTGTGGGTCGCTAATCTGCCCAACAACAGTAACCCACCCTCAGCAGGTCTCTCAGAGATAGCCTTTTCAGGCATATGGGTTACACATGCTACCCCAGTTCTGTGCAGATAAATAAGACACCACTCCATGATCGAGTAATTTGACACAACCACACATCTGCTGAGCCCTGAAGGCAACAGGCCAAACAATCATAGCAGAAAGTGCCTTATATGTGCTGCAAGTACACTTAATATTGTGTGTGTCTGACGATGGTACTGGCTTAGAAAATGGTGGCACTTTCCATTCCTTGCTCAGTCAGACAGATATGCCTTTTCTAAGACCCTTTTTTATACATTGATACAAACAAATTATGTATTGCCCTTCTGATGTGTGTAGTTGCCACCTGACATGGCAGAGTACCATCCTTTGATGTGGTAGGATACCACCCATTACTTTTTACTAGCTGGTTACATCAAAACATCTCTAGTCATCATTTTAACAAGACATTTCTATCCTTTATAGTGTCATTGGAGGAGGCTGTGGGATAATGAATGTGTCATTATTTCTGGTATTTTAGGATGTTCTAATACCTTTCTGGAATGTATTTGTACCTAGAACTTCTTTGGAATGTGTGTTTGTTGTACCAGCTCTGTTACTGGGGAGCCTATCAGCGTTCATAGCATGATTTCTGCTGCCTTTGCTTTATGACCATTACTTTAGCTCAGGCCTCATAACTAACCTGTTATGCTAGGCTCCATGTCTTATATCTGGCCTGTTTTCCTAGGCTTCAGGCCTCATATCTGGCATGTTATGTTAGGCCTTACCTTTCAGGCTCTTACTTTCTACTACACAGAAGGCTTAATATTGTTATCCATTTTTAACCTGTGCAATTAGCCACTATTTGGAGCTTTGTAAGTTATTTCTGTTAATAGAAATGGATGGGTTGGCTATTTCTTGGATGCAGTCTTATTTATTTACAAAGAGTTTACAGAAAGTCCTGTTTTCCTGAACATAGCAGGAATTAAAGAGAACACAGTTTCCTTGCTCACAATTTCAAGCCTGACTTTTCAGCCCGTACTCTGCCCCAAAAGCACTTTTTCTCGGATCTCTTTCTTGAGTCAAGTTTCAAGTACATCTCTTGTTGTCTTCTGGCTTTCCGTTTCTCTCTGCCTATTCTCTGGCTGGCTTTTGCCTTAGACAGAACTGAAATGAAGTCAGTTTCCAGCCTCTGAATTGGAATTCAGTCTCTGAGTGGTGGCTTCCATTGTTTTAGCTATCACCTAAATATAAGGTTATTTATTGTTCCCTCATTTAGCCTGCATGAAAGGCAGCCAACATTCCTAACAGCTACAGAGATTTTAGGGATTTTAAAGAAATCATTCCTAGAAGACTCACTTTCATTTGCACATAGAAGTGTAGAGTCACTTCAGCAATGAAATGTGTATGAAGAGCACAGAAATACAGTATGAATGCATGAAACTAAACTATTTTCCTATCCTCATACTTCTACCTGCCAGGACAGGAAGGCGCACTTTCCAGGTTTGCCTTGAGGATATGAAAACCTGGATCTTATGTAATCCTTCCGTAATTAAACAATCATTTAACCAATAAATCACTTCAAACTTCAGTGATATTTCTACTGTATGAAAGCTTCTAAACTAAATTCATTTTACATTCATACTTTTCAATATTTCATCTAAATCTAGAATATGAATTTATCTAGCAAAACTATAGCTGAATAAATATTCATTGTTACTTGAAAGCACAAAATATCATAACCTCTCTCATTCCCTGAAATGATAACAAATAGGGGGAAATATGCTAGTACCACAATGCTACAAAACATACAGGACAGTATCCTGAGAGGTGCTTTTTCATTAAATGTTATGCTTTGAGATTGCACATAAGGATGCAGAAGACTTCACATTATGCACTCTGGAGATAACCTAGGAGCTCTTTTGTATTGCACTTCAGGCTCCTTCTTCAATATATTTAACTGTCAGCTGGCATCTGCTCTCTCACTCCTGCAAAAAATGTGAACTGACAGTAGAAGTGGAAAAACAGGGTGATTAATGCCGAGCTTCAAGGTCTTTTCTTTGTAGAGACACTTTGAAAAAATGTTACGTTTAAACTTTGAATAAAAATAGGGTTCCCTCTGCCTTATTAGGATGGCGACTTACAGCTGTACCTGCAGTGCTATAGCATTTTAATGAAGACACCGTATGCTGATGGGAAAGCGCTTTCACACTGGCCACCTCACTGGGAGGTAGAAGGTTAGGTTAGTATAATGTTGCTCGGGGGTGTGGTTTTTTTTTCTCAGAAACTAAAATATAAAGATTCAGTTGAATTGTGGGGAGATTTTATATATATATATAATGTACTTTTGTTTGTAATACCAAAATAAATTGTTAAAAGTACTATCTATACTATAATGAAGTACTATTTGTGAATAGAATTGGTTGAAAGTCTGAATTTCTGTTCCATGGGAAACTCTAAAACAAAGAAGGAGTACTTTGGCACTTTTAAAGACTAATATATTTATTTATGAGCTTTCATGGGAGAAAATCCCACTTCCTCAGATGCTTGAAGAGATACCAGAAAAGCTCAAACAACTTAGTTTACTCCAAAGAGGGTCAAGAGGTGACTTGATCATAGCCTAAAAGTATCTATATGGTGTGGAGATTTCTAATTAGGAGATAACTCTTTAGTCTAGAAGTGAAAGCCATAATGAGATCCATAATGTGAAGTTAGACAAATTTGACTAGAAATAAAGTGCAGTCTTTTAACAGTGAGGATCATTAACCACTGGAACCCTTTTCTAAAGATGTGTTGGATTCTCCATCACTTCAAGTCTTTAGATCAGGACTTGATCTCTTTCTAGAAAATGTGCTCTAGCTTAAACAGAAGTTGGGGTTGGGGATTTAGTTGGAGTCCTTCCTGCTTTGACCTGGGGGTTGGACTAGATATCTCCTGAGGTCCCTTGCATCTCTAATGTTCTATGATTCTATGTTAAATCTTGAGCTTAATACGGAAGTGACTGGGTGAGGTTCTATAGCCTGTGTTGTACAGAAAATCAACCTGGCTTTAAAATCTGTGGAAAATACTACTGAGGAAGAGGCAATGTGGAACCAATTTCACAGACTTTGTGGTAACCACATTTAGAACTATCAATTTAATGACACTTTAAGGAGCTATGATTCATGTAATAGCTGCTGGATTCTACAAGACCTGTTGCTGCTGTATTACCTTAGACATTCAAACAGCTAGTCACAAGGCCAAAAGTAGAGCAACACAGCTTCAGATAGCATTTGGCATTGATATTAGCGCAGGTGCATTAACAAAAGTCTGCCAGGGGGACAGCTCAAAGTTAATAGGTGAATACAGTAATTTAAAAATGACATATGCTGCAACATTAATTTAAGATCTCCTATTTGAGAGTGAGTACGTGTAGATATGCAAAACCACTACATTTGTTTCAGTTAAGGGTGGTGTACTAAGAGCAGATGTCTCACAGCAGCCCTTTAAAAGTATCTAACAGCACAACACACTCTACCAAAGACTTGCTCCTTACCATGAGACTCACCATGCACAACATTGCCCCACACCCTTAACTCTGACCAACAGGGATGCCAGCCTGCCAGCACCACCTTCCCCAAAATTGCTGCCACCACTTCTGCTCCAAACATGCTAGACCAGTGGTTCCCAACCTTTTTGCTTCGAGGGCCACAAATAGAATTTTTAGAACCCTGAGGGGCCACCAGTCTATTTAATTCAATTTACATTAAAATTAAATTAATTAAATTCAAATGGAATTTTAATTCAAATTAATTATCAACTAATTAGATGTAAATAAAATTTTAATTGAATAGACTAGTGGCCTTTCAGGGTTGTAAAAATTGTATTTGTGGCCCTCGAGCCAAAAAGATTTTTTTTTTTTAACAAGGAACGGGGGGCCAGTGGGCTGGATGTGCATGTACAGGGCTAGTTTGTGGGCAGGAGTTTTTGGGCCCCAGCAATAGAGAGGCCCATGCTCCCGCTCCCATCCCCTGCCACACTCTGTAATAACTCAGTACCCGCCCCACGTACTGTCCCCTCTTAGGCCACTTGTATATCCACCACACGTAGCCAAATATCAGTCAATTTCCAAAATAGGCTATCTGATCATTGCAAGGTTTAATTATTTATTGTTATGCTGCAGCAGGCTTTAAAAATGAAAGTAAATGTGCATTATTAAATGTTTAAGTGCTAAAGCTACTCTTATTACACTGTAATTGCCCCTACCTTTAAAGGGGATTGCAGTCTATCTACCTGAAACTCCCAGGCTGGGGTGCTATACTACTTGTTCCCTAACCTTATACCTACCTCCCCATACTCTCGGGGGTGAGGTGCTAAACTACTTTTAGTCCTAACACCAGGACTTGGGGTGCTAATACTTCTGTTACCTATATCAAGTTACTGAGTTACTTATCTCTTATAAACTTATATACCTGTAGTTACTTTTGAACCAGTGTTCACCGAGGTCTATTGGTGATTTTTTAATACTCACCGAACTCTTTACCAACGTGTCAGTTTCGCCACCTTCGGGGATCAGGTGCTGACCTTTCTTTGATGAGCTCGGGCCAACACGCCAGTCCAGTCAGCTTCAAGACCAGGACCTGACCTTTCTCTGTTTTTGGCTATGGATATATCCCACTTGCTATCGTGGCCGGAGTCACGGGGCATCTTGAGTCATGTCCAGCCTACTGTCTGCCTCAGTTTCTCCAGGACTGATATTTATAAAGTTTCAGCCCCTCGTGCCCCTCCTGTTCGTTTCAGAGGATCCCTTGTTCTCACTCCTTTGCAACATAGCCCCTCGGTTCCCATACACTCCTGAGGCTGTGCAACATTGCTATCAGTTTCCTTTCGCTCATGTACCCTTTGCAACATTACCATTAGTTTTCATGCGCTTATGCAGAGAGCTCCTTGCAACATTGTGTGTTCAAGGATGCAGGTGCACACTATGTGACGTCTGAGTTCTTGGCATAGGTTCATGTGAGCCAATATGCTAAGGCCTTTGAAAACTGGTTCAGGCTTGGGCCTACACTAACAAACTACTTCTGCTATAACTATATAAATTCAATAATATAACTCCCATTCCTCAACCCACTTTCTACAGTTTGGAGTGTTTGTCTGAGGGATCAGAGCAAATGCAGTTGTATCTTGGGGCCTGGCTGCAGATAATGGATCATGTACTGTATCTAGGGTAGAAGCTGGAGGCATGTAGGTATGTATTGCTGTCAGTTGGTTTTCAGTGTAGGGTGGTATTAATGGGACCATCTCTTATTTGTGTTGTAGTGTCCAGGAAGTGGATTTCTTCTGTGGACTGGTCCAAGCTAAGATTGACAGTGGGGTGGAAATTGTTGAAATCCTAGTGGAATTCTTCAAGGGACTCTTTTCCGTGGGTCCAGATGATGAAAATGTCATCAATATAGCACAGGTAGAGGAGAGGTTATTGGGGACGAGAGTTGAGGAAGCTATGTTGTAGGTCAGTCTTAAAAACGTTGGCATGCTGTGGGGCCATGCAGGTACTGGCTTGAAGGTATAGATCATCTCCAAATCAGAAGTAGTTGTGGGTGAAGACAAAGTCACAAAGTTGGGCCACCAGGTGTGCTGTTAAGTTCCAAAGGGATAGCTGTGTTAGTCTATTGCAGAAAAACAGAGTCCTGTGGCACTTTTAAAGCCTAAGAGATTTATTTATTGCATGAGCTTTCATGGGAGAAAATCCCACTTTCAAAGCATCTGATGAAGTGGGATTTTCTCCTACGAAAGCTCATGCGATAAATAAATTTGTTAGTCTTTAGAAGTGCCCCAGGACTCCTTGTTTGTTTTGATGAACTAGGCTAATGCAGCTATCCCATTTGGACCTTCTCTGCTCCAGTCATTGCTAACTGTCATATGCCATTGTTTCTGAAACGTGCACAGAGTGACTTTCTTACACTGTAATTCCATTCATGCAGGTACAAAAACTGTAGGTGTCACTATTGCTTTGTCACAGACTTTTTAGTATTTATTTATGCATTTTAGGTTTAGTTGTTGGCATACAGAGAGAACCTTCTCTGGGGACTGTAACTGCCACAATAAATAATAGAAATATGTGCCTTAGGTTACAGGAAGGCCTCTGCTGTTCCTGATGAGAAAGCCGCTCTACTAAACAATCTGGCTTAGGAAATTTGGCAAGAAACTCATCATTTTCCAGACCATGGCTCTTTTCTGAATACCTCCTGCAACATTTGCCAGGTGTAGATTTTACCTAAGAACTTTGAATGAGCTAAAGTTCTCTAGGGACCATGGTGGTTCTCCTAGGTGCAGGACATAACAAATGAGCACTGTCCTAGCAAAGTCCTGGTCACCATGTTCTCGCCTGGAGCGGTACCTGCGTAGGCAGCACTTTGAAGTCGGGATGTAAAAATTAGCAGAATTTAAAATCTGTTTAAACCTTCTGAAAATAGCATTTAAATGGCCAAACACTCAGGGATTGCTGCAGGTGGGCAGCTGTTGCTGGCAGGGCAGTGTGGAGCCCAGTGGGGAGGGTGATAATCACAGCTCGGTTCGGACCCTTCCTTCCCCCCCCAGTCTTAGCCCTGCTGTGGCCGCTCCCCCCTCCCAGTGCTGGGCTCCATGTTCTCCCCACAGCCAGCCCAGTTGCAGCCATTCCTCCCCTGGCACTGTGCTCTCCATGCCTCTCTCCCATTCACCAGCCCAACTGCAGCTACAGCCCATAGCACTAGGCTACATGCCTGTCCCTGCAAGTCAGCCCAGCTGTAGCTTCTCCCTCACTGCTGCTTGCAGGGAACCAAGCCCAGCTGCAGGCTATCCCTGCCCTGGGCTCCAAGCCTCCATAGCTCCCAGGATGGGGGTTGCCTGAAGCTGGGCTTGGTTTCCTGCAAGTGGTGGGGAAGGGGAAACTACTCCCATACTGGGCTGTGTGCCTCCCCACTGCTCATGGGGAGCCATGCCTAGCTGGGGCTACACCCCTTGCCCTGTGCTGGACTCCAAGCTTCCTAGCCAGCAAGAGCTGCCCAGCTGCTCTCATTGGTGGGGAGCTAACCCAGCTGCTCCCCTCCTTCCCTCCCTCCCAGTTTAAAGGGCAATCAGCTGTTTAAAATATTTAAATGCTTACACATTTACATCCCTACTGTGAAGCTGTGGGTTATGGGGGAACTCGCCATTTGAAGGTGAGAAGGGAGGTGGCCTTCAAGCCTGAGCTGCAATTTCAGAGCGCTGTGTACACTGCTATTTTTAGGGCTCTAGCATAAGCCCTGCTAACTCAAGTCAGGCTGTGTGGCTTGCTCCCACTGTGTAGACGTGCTCTATGGCTCCGTGGAGTGGGGCACTGAGGGAGAGTCACTCTCAGCTGTCTGTGCTGGAGAGCAGATGCAGAGCTGCATTTTGCACCACGTAGAGGGTGTGATGGCTTGATTCCTAGACAGGATGAGTTACAGCATCCAAACTTGGAGGTCATGGATGTAAGGGCCCCTCATGACTAGATCTCTGTTTGATGGGATGGGAATCAATCTGCTGACTATTTGCAGAGAGGAGAGGACAGTTTCGTGGCCATGGCTAACTAAGGAGTCCAAAGGGACCGATGGGCTGTGGATGGACTTATTTGTCTGTAAGGATATAAGCAAGGTTAGGAATCTGAGAGCCTCTGTTGCTTAGCATCTAAGTATGGAGGGGGGCCACTGATTTACCTGTGCTTTATATTTGCATGACACGCAGCATAATTTCACCCAGAGGCTGGGCATGATGGGAGTTGGTATGTGTGACTGGTTCAAATCCTCTAAATCTGGTGTTTTATCAGAAGGGGGAAAGGAAATATTGCTCTTTCATGATATGCCACCCTTTGATTGTAAATCTGTTATTGACCAAGAAGCTGATGGAAAAGTCACCATCAGCAACAGAGAACTTGGAAAAGTGAGCAACCCTAGTTTTCAGAATTGTAAAAGTAGGTGAGGAGGGATGTGAGCACTAGCTCTGCTGGAGCTGTGCCTTAAGCCAACACCCATCTCCCCGCCCATTGTTAAAGAACAGTCCCAAAGATTCCTTGTGGGGGCTCTTTTGTTATTTTGATTGAGCTGGAATCACCAGGGAAGCAGAAACTTCCCAGTGAGCTGGAATCACTAAGATCTGACTGAAGACAAGCAGAAGATTGGTACCAGCAGCTGGTAGGTGTGACCAGCGGGCAGCGTGGCAGAGCCATTGGATGGAGCCCTGCAGATGGCAGGTGTGACCAGTGGGTGGTGCAGTGGAGCCAGCGGACGGCAGGTGTGACCAGCGGGTGTGCAGTGGAGCCAGCGGACGGCAGGTGTGACCAGTGGGTGGTGCGGTGGAGCCAGTGGATGGCAGGTGTGACCAGTGGGTGGTGTGGCAGAGCCAGGGAACAGCAGGTGTGACCAGCGGGTGTGCGGTGGAGCCAGCGGATGGCAAGTGTGACCAGTGCGCGGTGTGGCAGAGCCAGTGGACGGCAGGTGTGACTAGTGGGTGGTGTGGCGGAGCCAGGGAACAGCAGGTGTGACCAGCGGGTGTGCGGTGGAGCCAGCGGATGGCAAGTGTGACCAGTGCGCGGTGTGGCAGAGCCAGTGGACGGCAGGTGTGACCAGTGGGCAGTGTGGCGGAGCCAGGGAACAGCAGGTGTGACCAGTGGGTGTGCGGTGTGACCAGCGGCCAGCAAGCAGTGCAGCAGAGCCAGCGGATAGTGGGCGGAGCCAGCGGACAACAGGTGTGACCAGAGGCCAGCAGCGGTGCGGCAGACCCGGCGGACAGCAGGCAGAGCCAGCGGACAGTGGGTGTGAGTGGCCAGTGGGGGTGAGCTGACCTTGAGCTGGCAGAGGACAATTGGAGGGGAGGGCTGTCCCCTCCTTAGAGGTGGACAGTGAAACTTTAAAGCTTAGTACGGGAGACTATGAAGAAGTGGAGGACACACCCTATGTGCATTGGGAGCGGAATGAGTTCTGTCTATTGGCTTTTGTGGGAATCTTTGCACTGTATCACGATCAGTGCTGTGTTTTGATGTTGCCTTTATATAGTCTTTATTAAACCTCTTATATGCTACATTCAGACTCGTGCTTGCGAGAGGGGAAGTATAGCCCTTCTAGGGCGCTCAGGGGGTGGTGTGATTTCCCAGGAGACTGGGTGAGGGCTCGAGCCAATTGGTGGTGTAACATTATTTGGGAACCCCTAGAAACAGAACCCGGTCCTTTGCTGCCGCCGTCACGGCCCGGCAAAGGGGTTACATGTCTTCTGGTAGATGCCTTTGACAAATGGGGAGCTAGAGAGAAAGCAGGTTCTTCCAAGAGCTTCCCTCTGACACCAGCATATCACTGATCAGTCTTGCCGGAGTGTGGCTCCAGCAGGCCATTCTGCATCCATTCTGATCTTGGCCAGCCCCTGAGAGCAGGGAGATGGGGCTCTTTCATGCTGAATGTAGGGGAGATTCATGGCTGGGTGCTAGCACCGTGGTCTGTGTCTCCCAGTTCTCACACCAGCGCCATGTGATTGCAGATAACATACAGGAGAGGACTGAGCCTTGTGGGCTGTGAGGGTTAGAGGGGGAAGAACAGCTTTGGGGCTGGGGTGAGAAAGGAAGAACCTAATGGGCATCCATTATAGCAACGGGTGCAGTGTCTGGCCCATGCCAGGGCCTGGAGGGATCCGTGCAGAGCTGGCAGATGATGTTGCAGAGTGGGGGTTGTTCGTTTTATTTGCTCTGCTCTTGATTAAGTGGTTCAGCAGAGGAGGTGAGACTCTGGGTGGGGCTGAGTAGTGCCTGGTGATGGTTGCACTGTTTCACATGTTCAGGTATGTGGTAGATTCCTTTCATCACAGGCAGCGCAGGCAGGCTCTGCTCATGCAGGGTTCAGGTGCGCTGTGCTCTTTCTTGCTACCCAGGAAGGGCAAAACAGCTTCTGTGGATGTCTCCTCTGAAGTCGGTAGGTATTTGCCATTGACTTATAAAGTCAGAGTTTCACCCCTCCACTGCCTTATGTACCTTGAGCATGCACGAGGACAGATGCAATCCCAGATGGCACTGCTTCCTCCCAGTTCCTTTGGGGTGTGGAGGGCGGGTCTTGTTTGTCACAAAGAGGATGGGGGCAAGGCCCTGCCTCCTCTGTGCCAGCTTCTTCCTTGGGCTTCTCACACGCTGGCAGGAGCAGAGTGAATCAGACTGAAAAATGATAAAACCTGCACCTTCCCAATGCCTACAGCTCACTTCAGGACTGCTTGTGGAATCCTGCGCTGTGTGGCGCTAATTAGGGCGGGAGCAGCCTGGCTGGGGAGCGACTCTGGCTGCTCCTGAAGCTCTGGCCAGGTAAGGGGGGAAGAGGCTGGGGGTCGGGGAGCCAGAGGGCAGGTGAGGAAGGGGCAGGGGGACAGGGAGCAGTGGGGGGGAGGGCAAAAGGAGCGGGGAAGGGCACGGGAGGGATGGGGAACAGGCTGGTGGGCGGGGAAGGGGCGGGGGGCTAAGAGGAGCGGGGGAGGGGTTTGGGGAATCCGGCGGGGAGCTGAGAGGAGAGGGGAAGGAGTGAACTGGTGGGGAAGGGGCGGGGGGGGGGGCTGGGGGGGGGCGGCGTTTGTGGGGGGGGGGGGGGAGAGGCCCCGGGGGGGGGGGAGGGGAGGATCCTGACAAAAAAGCCCTGATGGCAAGAAACGACCCTGGTACTGGGTCCTGCCAGGAGTGCAGGGGACTGGGCTCGATGACCTGTCATGGTCCCTTCCTGATTCTGCGATTTTAAATTAAAGCATGTAATATCAACCGGTGAACTCAGGCAATATATTCCTGCTGAATATTGCCTGAGGTTCAAGCATCTCTTCAGAAAATGCAGCTAGCTAGCTGTTGGCTGTTCCAAGCAGCGTCTGCCAAGATGAGTCCTCACTGATAGCAAAGACTGTCGTCTGCGGTAAGTGATGAAGTGGCAGCAGGGTGTGTCAAATCCGAAATTAATCATAGGAAACAATGAATTAAGCAAAAAGAAGTCTGAAATAGCAGAACAGCAGATTCGGCTCCGTTCAATCACAGGACATGTTCCCAGGTCTGGAACAATTGCAAAGTACGGTCCTCATTGCTCTGAGTAGGAGCAGTCCACTCGACGGAGCCTGCACTGACAACTCTGATTCTGCAGTTTTTGCTTCGCACTGCAGAGCTGAGCTGACACGCTGCTGAACTGCAGTCCTTCATCCTGCACAGATGGTCATTGCACTGGGGCCGTATGTTCCCACTTGTGTCTGTAGGGGCTGGCAGGTGCCTCTTGTGGCATGACGGGGGGCAGCCAAAGATTCCTGGAGTTGGTGCAGTCTCTGTTCTTCAGATTGTTCTTCCTGGGCTTTTAATACATCCTGGTCCATTTTCCTGCTCCGCATTTCCCTTACAATTATTCCCCCTGGGCAGCTCCTCCGACTGGGAGTCTCTTTGGCCGCAGCAAAACATGGGGCTGAAAGGTGTTTTAAGGCAACATTTGAGGATTAGGGGAATTCACAGCAGGCTCTTGCTCCCCCTGCTAGTCAGTACGGAGTGGTTGTCGTCAGCCAGAGTATGCTGTGCTTTGGTAGTGCTGCTGCCTGAGCAGCACCTTGGGAAGAGCCGTCAACTGGTGCAAGGTGACCAAAGCCCACAGGTAAGTCACAGTGAGGGAGACCTGGGGGAAGGATGGAACTTGGGGGGTGCTGGGGCTGTAAGAGCAAGGATAAAAGAGAGAGTAGTTGGAAGTGTGTGTGTGGGGGGGGAATCAAATCATTGTCTTATGTGTCCTAATGAAGCCCTAATACCTGAGGCGAGTGGGGAAGGAGGACGCTGGGAGAAATTGCAAGGAAGAAGATACAACAGGAGAGATAATTGACAGGGCAAATTAGGGCAATTGGCCCGGTATTTTAAGCGTCTGTACACAAATACAATGAGCCTGGGAAACAAGCAGAAAGAATTGGTAGTACTGATGAGGAACTATGATGTAATTGGAATAACAGAAACGTGGTGGGATAACTTACATGACTAGAGCACTGCCATGGATGGATATAAATTGTTCAAGAAGGACAAGCAGGGAAGAAGTGGGGAGGAGCAGCATTATATGTAAAAGAGCTGTATGACTGCTCGGACCTCCACTATGAAAGTGAAAACAAGCCAGTTGAAAGTCTGTGGGTTAAGTTTAGAGGAGAGTGCAACAAGGGGGATGTTGTGGTGGGTGTCTGCTACAGACCGCCAGACCAGAAGGAAGAGGTGGATGAGGCATTCTATGGACAACTAGCAGAAGTTTCCAGTTTGCAGGCCCTGGTTCTCATGGGGGACTTCAATTATCCTGACATCTGCTGGGAGGGCAATACAGCAGTGCACAGGAAATCCAGGAAGTTTTTGGACAGTGTTGAGGACAACTTCCTGGTACAAATGCTGGAGGAACCAACTAGGGGCCTTGCACCTCTGGACCTGCTGCTCACAAACAGAGAAGAATTGATGGGGGAAGTAGAAGTAAATGGCAGCCTGGGCAGCAGCGACCATGAGATGATAGAATTCAGGATCCTGATCAATGGAAGGAAGGAAAGAAGCAGAACACACACCCTGGACTTCAGAAAAGCAGATTTTGGCTGCCTTAGGGAATTGATGGGCAGAAGGGGAAAGGTGTCCAAGAGAACTGGCTGTATTTTAAAGAAACCCTGTTAAAGGCACAGGAAGATACCATTCCAATGTGCAGAAAGAACAGCAAATGTGGAAGGTGCCCAGCGTGGCTTAGCAGAGAACTCTGCAATGAGGTGAAACATAAAAGGGAAACTTACAAGAAGTGGAAGCTTGGACAGATGACAAGGGAGGCATATAAAGATATTGCTCGGGACTGCAGGGATAAAATCAGAAAGGCCAAAGGACAATTGGAGTTGTAGCTAGGAAGGGATGTGAAGGTAACTGGAAGGGGTTCTACAAGTATGTCAGTAACAAGAAGAGTCTCAGGGATGATGTAGGTCTCTTACTGAATGGGGCAGGTATCCTTGTGGTAGATGATGCAGAAAAGGCTGAGGTACTCAATGCTTTTTTACTTCAGTCTTCACAGGGAGGGCCAGCTCCCAGGCTACTACACTGGGTAACGCAGAATGGAGAGAAGAAGAGCGGCCCTCCGTGATAAGAAGGTCAGGTTAGGGACTACTTAAAGAAGTTAGATATACACAAGTCTATGGGGCCAGATGAGCTGCATCCGAGGGTGCTGAGAGAGTTGGCCGAAGTGATTGCAGCACTGCTGGCCATTATCTTTGAAAACTCGTGCTGAACTGGGGAGTTCCCGGAGGATAGGAAAAAGGCAAATACAGTACCTATCTTCAAGAAAGGGAAGAAGGAGGATCCGGGAACTACAGACCTGTCAGCCTCACCTCAATTCTTGGAAAAATCAAGGAGCAGGTCCTCAAAGAACCCATCCTGAAACAGTTGGAGGAAAAGAGAGTAATCGGTAACAGTCAGCATGGATTTGCCAAGGGCAAATCATGCCTGACCAACCTGATTGCCTTCTATGATGAGATGACTGGATTTGTGGATGCAGGAAGAGCCAATGACATGATATACCTCGACTTTAGCAAGGCTTTTGATACGATTTCCCACAGCGTTCTCGTCGTCAAGTTAAGAAAGTATGGGTTGGATGAGTGGACCGTAAGGTGGATGGAAAACTGGCTAGATCACAAGGCTCAGTGGGTAGGAATCAATGGCTCAATGTCTAGTTGGCAACCAGTAATGAGTGGAGTGCCCCACGGGTTGGTCCTGGGGCCAGTTCTCTTCAATATCTTCATTAATGATCTTGATGATGGGATAGATTGCGTGCTTAGAAAGTTTGTGGATGACACCAAGCTCGGGGGAATGGTAGACATGCTGGAGGGGCAGGGACTGAATTCAGGGAGACTTAGACACATTGGAACACTGGGCCAAAAGAAATCTCATGAGCTTCAACAATGACAAGTGCAAAGTCCTGCACTTAGGACGGAAAAATCCCTTGCACTGCTACAGGCTGGGGACCGATCGGCTAAGTAGCAGAACCGTAGAAATGGACTTGGGGGTTATGGTGGACGGGAAGCTGCATATGAGCCAACAGTGTGCTCTTGTTGCCAAAAAGGCCAATGGCATATTGAGCTGCATCAGTAGAAGTGTTGCCAGCAGAGAGAGGGATGTGATTATTTCCCTCTATTCGGCACTGGTGAGACCGCACCTGGACTACTATGTCTAATTTTGGGCTCCCCACTACAGAAAGGATGTGGACAAATTAGAAAGATTTTAGCGGAGGGCAACAGAAATGATTAGGGGGCTGGGGCACATGACTTATGAGGAGAGACTGAAGGAACTAGGCTTATTTAGTCTACAGAAGAGAAGACTGAGGGGGGATTTGATAGCAACCTTCAACTACTTGAAGGGGTGCTCCAAAGAGGGGGGAGCTAGGCTGTTCTTGTAGTAACAGAGGACAGAACAAGGAGCAATGGTTTCAAGTTACAGCTGGGGATGTCGAGATTGGATATTAGTTAAAACTTTCTCACTAGGAGGGTGGTGAAGCACTGGAATGGGTTGCCTAGGGAGGTGGTGTAATCTCCGTGTTTGGAGATATTTAAGGTCCGGTTAGACAGAACCCTGGCTGGGGTGATTTAAGGGGAGTGGTCCTGCTTTTTAGCAGGGGGTTGGACTAGATGACCTCGTGAGGTCCCTTCCAGCCCTAAGAGTCTATGGTTCTATGTTAAGGCACCACTGGGCCTGCTCTAGCTGGGGCTGAGGCTAGAAAGGTGTTGTGAGCCTTCTTTGCTCCCAGATGAACTTAGAGATCTGACTCCAATGGGTCTACAGACTGAGCCAACAGGTCTCCCTGGCAGAGGCTGGGAGGTTTGTGAAGACTTACTTTTTCCAATTTCTGGAACTTTCATTTATTTCCATGGAAGATTTGCTGGACCAAGGAATGCAAGAGTGAGCTCCTCTTTAATGTGCCATAAAGAAGGACTTGTAGAACTTGGTTCCACTTTGGGAGAATAAACGTATGCTCACACGTTCTTCTTATCTAATCAGTCAACATGTTGAATTGGGACAGCAAAATGAAACCTTTATATAGCATGCAGTCACATGACTGGTTTACTTCTGTTTTCATTTAGAGTGGACTATTGCCCTTCTAAATTAATATGAAACTGGATTAATAAATTAATGGGAATCCAAATTATGTGTGCAGTTCATCTGCTTGGACCAGGACTTTGTACTTACGCATTTATTGCTTCTTATTTACGAAATGTTAAATTTTATTTCCAACAGAGGGATGAGCATGGTAATTAAATAAATGCTTAAAGGTGAGATATATTGGAGTGTAAGAAATAGAATTATTTCCAGGAATATGGCAGTTGTCAGACCCAAGGTTGGTTTAGTCCAGTATCCTGTCTTTGACAGTGGACAGTACCAGATGCTTCAGAGGAAGGTGCAAGAACCCTGCCGTAGGCTGATGTGGGGTTATCTGCCCCTTCCTGTCCTATAGGTCTTATCCCATTCTCTGTAAAAGAGTGGCTTAACGTGCAATATCCATTCCATAAGTTTTGTTGCCATTAATTGTTAACTCTGTAGTATTGTTATTCTGACTAATAGAAAATTCCACTTTTGAATCGTGTTAAGTTCTTGACCCCAACAACTTTTAGTGGCAGTGAGTTCCACAGTCTAATTACACATTGTGTAATAAGAATGCTTTTCTCAGCGTTGAATTCCCCCCCCCCCGTTGAAATTTGTTTCAAAACAAATTCATTTAGAAATGTATTGTATATTATTTATTATTTGTATGTTATTTCCTGACTTGTTCAATAGTAGTAGAACAAAATATGATATAGTTCTACTATTGTCATGTCATAGTTTTATTTTTAAAATTGAGTGGCTGCCAGTTAGTATTGACTGGCATCTTATCTTAATTTCTAAATCAGAGTTTTCTGTTTGCGTTGTAATAAAACAATATGTCGCTTAGGTTATCTATACTACAACTTATGTTGCCAAAATTTATGTCACTCGGGTGTGAATATTCCATCTTCCTGTGTGTCTGATACAAGCATTCATGCTTCTCCCACTGACATATTTCTGCTGCTCATGGAGGTGGGTTTTTTATACCTTCGGATGAGCTCTCTGCTGTCACGATAGAGGGTCTTCACTAGACGCACTGCAGCAAGCACAGTTGTATAGACATGGCCGTAGGACGTAAAACTGGCTATATGGGGTCACACCAATGGTCTGTCAAGCCCACTATCCACTTTTCCAGAAGTGACCAGTGCCAGATGCTTCAGAGAGAATGAACAGGGCAGGGCAATTTTAGAGTGATCCAGTCCCAGCTTCTGTCCATCAGAAGCTTAGGGACATCCAGAATAAGAAAAGCATTTCTTTAAACAAAAAAAAAAAACAAGAAAAGAAATTAGAAAAAGGGTCTGTTTTCTATATCCATGTGTTAGCCTGGAATCATGTTTCTAGGATATGGAAAACAGCTGCCCTCTTCACTGAATGCTTATTCTGCCATGATTTCAAATTGCGCACTACTCCCATTAACATGTCATAGAACAATATAATAATAAAAGCAATAAAAATAATTTAAAAATATATAGAATGAAATTCAAATGACAATTTCATATGGAAATGAAATTTTAAATTTTTAAAAAATGAAATTTTTCCAGTCAGAATGAATATAAATTGTGAAACATCCATGTCTAGCTTCAATTTCCAGCCATTAGGTAATATTATATCCTTCCCTGCTAGACTGAAGAGCCCTTTATTAAATATTTGTTCCTCATGTAGGTAATTAGACTGTAATTAAGTCACTTTTTAGCCTTCTCTTTGTCAAGCTAAATATGTTGAAATTCTTGAGACAATTTTTCTAATTCTTTGATCAACTTAAAGTCAACTTAAAAGTGCAAGTGTAGACATAGCCAGTGATAGCACCAGTGCCAACTACAGAGGTAAAAGAAACTCTCTGCTTCTACTCGAGATTCCCCCATTTGTGCATCCTAGGATCATTGGCAGCAGCGTCGCACTGGGAGCTCATTTTCAGCTGATTATCCTCCATGGCCCCCAAATCTTTTCCCAAGTTACTGCTTTCCAAGATGGTCCCTTTCCTATAAGTATGGCCTATAGTTTTGATTCCCTAGTATGTACATTTACATTTCACCGTACGAAAACACATTATTTGCTTGCACTCTGTTTACCAAGTCATTTAGATTGCTTTGGAACAGTGACCTGTCCTCGTAATTAACTATCACTCCTGCAATTTTTGTGTCGTCTAACTGTTATCATTGAGGATTTTCTTTTCTTCTAGGCCACCAGAAAGAGACCCTCTCAGTCACAATTCCCCATTACAGTTTCATTGGAGACCTATCAGTTAATCCTGTTCATGTGCGCCATGTTAATTTTATAACATTCTAGTGTTTTAGTAGTATCAACTTAAATGTCTCACAGAAATCTATTACATCAGCACTATTATCTTTATGAACCAAGCTTGTAATCAAAAATGATACCAAGTTAGTATGATGGGATCTATTTTCCATAAAGAATGGTTATTTGCAGTAATTACATTACCCTCCTTAAGTTCTTTGTTAAGTGAGTACTGTATCAACTACTACAAGGTGAACTCAGAATGGACCAGGTCAGAGAAGAGTTGCTAAAATAGTAAGGGGGTTGGGAGTTAGTCTTCTCAGAGGAGACTAAAAGAGCTTCATTTACTTAGCCCAGCACAAGGAAGGATGAGCAGAGTTATGAGCGCTCTCTGTAAATACATTCATGGGGTAATCACCAACAAGGTACTCATGGATAAATGTAGGCTGGAGATTTTCAGAAAGCTTCTATCAAAGGAGTGGAATCCTGGCAAGGCCTTACGATAGGAATAGTGGGGACAGCTATTTACTTTGCTAGATTAATTGCTAAAGAACGTAATTAAGTTGAAGGTAGTGCTGGATGAATTTATGAATGGAATTGTATAATGGAGTTGCTTACAGTGGTGATAAGGGATGAATTTGGCAACCCTTGTGGACCCTTCTGGATCATGTCTTATATTAAAATCTGTCTCCCAACCAGTTTTCAATCCAAGAGAATAACATGCTTCTCACCCCATCCTTATTTAGGCTCTTTATTAGCCCCTTGGGAAGAACCTTGTTGAAGGCCTTTTGGATGTCGACTTAAATTATGTCAAATTGTGCTCCTTCATTCATTATTTAGTGATGTATTCAAAGAACTCTGAGATGATAGTGCGAGATCATTTTCCTTTGCAGAAACAACGCTGGTTAAACTCTATCATATGAAGATCTTCCAGGTATTTTGTTCTCCTGATTTTGATAATCATTTCAACCCATTTGCAAGGTACAGATGTAAGGGTTATTGGTCTATAATTCCCCAGATCATTCTCTGTTATTCACCAATTTTCTGGAATAGCAGATGTGTTTAGTGAGAGATTTTTCAATTTTTGTTACCAGCTAATTTACTTCATACCTGGGGTCCTTCAGAACTCTTGGCAGCGTATTATCAGGGCCTGGTGATGTATTGCTTTGTAAAGTATCAGTTTGCTCCAATATCTTCTCTTCTGACGCATCCACCTCTGAAATTACATTTTTATTACCAGAAGGGAGCAAGTCTGGAGTAGGTATCTACTCAACACTCTATGGTGAAGACTGATGCAAAGAAATCATTTAGTGATGCTAACGTTAGTAATTGCAAGGGTATTGCATAGTATTGGATCCATAACTGCAGGACTTCTACTAAGGTACATAGATCCCTGATGTCTGCTTGTGCTGTCAGATGAGTTAATCACTTCCCAGTAACCATACAGGAAATGTGAAAATCTCTGTATTCTGATTAGCGACTGCAGCTACCTCTGCATGTCCTACCTGAAGTGACTCAATCTCCCAGGCATTACAAAGCAGAACTGTGGGGTTCCCACTCCTTCTCTCCACAGTTCCTATTTCTAGGGTGAGTCAACAGGATTTACCCAAAGGAAGTGTGATAAACTTTTGCTAAAGTCAGTGGTTTGTATTCATCAATAGGACCTTCCTGCTTCAACTGAAAGCCATCTACGAGAGAGATGACCATATCCTACTGGTATCACGCCCACCTGTTTGCCACCAGTTCCTGTTTCTATATTTTCTGCATCACATTTTAAAACCAATTTATTCTTAGAACTATTATTTCTGTCTTTGCGCTGGTGCCCATCACTAAAATCATGTATCTGAGTTTGGTTGTGACTAAGCTATCACCAGCAAGTAATATCTGGGAGATCATCACAATTGCTTTCCCAGGAAAATGCCTAGGAATCTAAGTCTTGGGAAAATGTCTTTAGCAAGTTTCTTTCCTAAGAGATGTGTTGAACAGGTGACAGATGTGATTTATTCTTGCCTTGTCATGGCCACTTTTAATGGGAAATGATGTGCCGGTTTGAGAAAGGAAGGTCTGCCAGCTAATTAGCTCATTAGTTGCTCGATCAGCCAGCTCCGTTTCTTGCAAATAGTACAACACAGTATAGCCAAATTACTCTGGCATATGGAAATGAAACTGTCTCTTACATTTGAGCTGGTATGCATGAAAACTGAACTCTAGATGTAAATTGGATGTAAAACCGCAGCGAATAATAACCAAAGTAAATTTACATTTTCTTGGTTAATTTGTACTTGGTTTATTTAATTATGCTATGATGCATTACATATCCTTGTTTTTCTGCCCGTGGTCAAAGACAAACAGTTTTACTACCTGGAATGTAGTACTGAAAAAATAGTGTTAAAATGAGAAATTTCTCCACTTAATTCTGGAGGATGTTAACTCTCAGCTGGCTTTTTGGTGGCATTTGTGAATTTTCTAGAACAGATGCTTAGAATTATTGCTTATGGTGAATAATGATTTTGGATATTTGTTTATTATTGTATATCTTTTTGTGAATAGTCATACATTATAGAAGAGTGATTTTGTTTATCGCATGATAAACATTATTTGTTGAAACAGATGAATAACAAATCACAGCTTCAAAGAGAAACTGCAGAACTCTAACTTTTATATGCAAATTTGACTCAGTTGTCTTGGGGTTAAACAGGGACTATGGATTTTTCTTTCATTACAACAAGTGATTTGACCTCACCCTCCTCTATGTGCTGTTCCCCAGTGTTTGAATCTTAACACCTATTTTGATTTGCTGTTACAGCCTGACCTGATCCTATGTCATACACTCCCCTGCATTTAATTTCCTCCCATTCTGTAAGTTTCCCATCGTCAAAGCGTCTGACGAAGTGGGATTTTCTCCCACGAAAGCTCATGCGATAAATAAATCTTAGTCTTTAAAAGTACCACAGGACTCTGTTGTCTTTCTACAATAGACTAACACGGCTACCCCTTTGGAATTCCATCCTGTGGACAGTCATAAGCTTTTGTGTGGTGCTTAACAGACATTAACTAATAGCTAGACTTATGTGAGGCAGGTAAATAAGCATTAACCCATTGTACTGACAGGCAGAAAGGCAGGTGGCTCGACCCAATCCCAAACAGGGAGAGATTGCCAACTCTAATGCACCACATGATCCCTTATCTATAGCAAGCCCTAAGATACAATGCTGTTGCTAGCCATATGATTTGCCAACTCTGTCTGTCCCACCAGAGAGCAGTCCTTCCTTGCTGTCAGAGGCCATGCAGATGTTCTACAGAGGGTATGGCTCCATGGCTTGCACCACATAAGGACAGCAGGTAGTGGATAGCAGTCCTCTAGGCCAGTGGTTTTCAAACTTTTTTTCCCAAGACCCAGTTGAAAAAAGTCATTTATGCACGTGACCCAACAATGCACTCCAGTCTTTTGGTGGTGGCATCAGGGGGTGCTGCGACCCAGTGCCTGAGGCTCTGCGACTCAGTAATGGGTCCCAACGGTAAGTTTGAAAACCACTGCACTAGACCATCACTGAACACCCAGGAAGCAACCTCCTCAGAGCCACAAATTCATCTGGGGTCTCTTTGTAAACTGCTGGAATCACACCCATGGCTTCCATGCTCCAGGAAGGCTAACCCTGATTGACTGTAAGGGCAGCATGAATATCTCCTAGATTCAAGAGACTATCATTGAGGAAGGCTTTACATCCCCCCGGCTCTCTCCGCAGTGACAGCTTAGCTTGCTTCGTATCCTGTTACATTGCCAGCCACAAAGTCCTTTGATGTCTCCAATTGCTTAATGTCTCGTTGTAGACGCAAAGGACCAACTTGTCATGCCAAGTGGTGGAGTGGGAAGTTTTAGCCTATTTCAGAATGGCAACAGCTCCCTCTTTACATGGAGTACTTGGTACACTGTTCTTCTGAAAGGGGATTAAAGCTTTGCAGAAAGCGACACTTGTCTGCAATTTCAGTCCAGGGAGCAAATGGAATAGTTGCTGCAACTTTGAGAAACTTTCAAGAAAACTTTTGGTAAGTATCAGAGGAGTTTATTTTATTCATTCTTTGAAAAAACTTAAAGCTCCTTCATGTGCTGTTCTCCCATGGCTGGCCTGATCCTCTTGCCTAGAACTTTCAAATAACCTGCCAGTGGCTAGACCTTTTATCCTGCAGAAAGGTTCCAAAAAACAGGCAGGAGGAGTTCAAAGGTTATTGTTCAGTGATCTCAAATCCTTTAATATCCAACCTTTCTCAGCTTCTGGGGCTATTTTTATGCCCATTCTGGAGGCAGCAAGATCGAGTTGAAAGAAAGGGGCCTAGAGAGAATCTGAATTAAGACCTTTGCTCTCTGGTTTATAGTACTTTCTGTCTTTTCCTTTCTGTGTGAACTGACACCTCTCATTTAGGAAAGGGTTCTTTTTTTTTTATTTAACTGAGTGCCAGTAAAAATCAAAGGGCTTCATGATAATGTTCCTTATGTCACTACAGATGCTCAAGACATTAACTTTGTGTATTCATTCCAAGACAAGCTAATGATACTTGGTCTGAAGATTAGAGGATGTGAGAATTAAGGTAATGTAAAGAGAGAATGTAAAAATAACAGCTAATACTATTGAAAATGAATGTAACTCAGATTAGAGTAATTAAGGCAAAACAGAGGTAGGACCTGTTATTTGTATTGGGCAATTTGTTATTTTATGGAGCTAATGGTGAGACAGCTGGGAAAAGCTGGCAAGGAGTTGGCTTTTGATTATTAAAAAAAAAAAAAAAAAAAAAAAAAAAAAAAAGGCAGCAGTCTGTAGCAATGGCCTGTTGAAGAAAAATGAAGTCTGATTACGTGGGTGCTTTAATAGGATGGTGAAAAGCTGATTGGGGGCCACTGAGTTAGGAAGGCTTGTCTGGATCTTAAGCAGTGCTGTTTCCCTCCTGTGCCCCCTTCACTGCGCTGCCAGATTCAGTGTTTTGGATCATGTTAGGAAGCCTCTGTAACCTGATTGATGGCTAGTGCAGAACAGGGCCCTGGCCAGAGGCGGCCTTTGGCTATTGGGGGCCCTAGGCGAAGGCCTATTGTGGGGCCCCTATAGGCACACCAGGGTCCCCATCTATGACCCTGCCCCCCTACTGCAGGCTACCCTCACTGCTCCCGGCTCCGCTTGCTGGCTACCTGACCCCACCCCCATGCTCTGCCCACTGGTTCCCCGACTCTCCTGGCCCACCCCTCTTACTTGGCCGGAGCTGCAGGGTGGCCAGAGTCCTCCCTGGCCAGGCTTCACCCGCCCTGTGCATGCTCAGGGCAGGAGGTTTGAAAGGCCCCACCCTGGCCACAGCTCCCAGGTAGGAGGGGTGTCGCTGCCCCCAAAATAGGTTCACGGCCCGGCCCCAATCCTTCCCACAGGGCGAGCCCGATCCGTTGCGGGGGCCCGATCTATCCTGGGAGAAGGGACCCGATCCGTCTCCCTGGGACCAGATCAGGTTGGCAGCAGCTGGGGTGGCCCCGGATTCATGGTCCCACCGGGGGCTGGATTGGGCCCCTGTGGCTGGACAGGCCCCGGATCCAGGGTCCAGCCAGGGGCTGGATCCATCCACTGCGGCCCCGGCGGGGACCAGATCCGGCTGGGACCCCGGATACACAGGCCTGTCGGGGGCCGGGTCTGGCCGCTGCAGCCCCGGCGGGGATCGGACCCAGCCGCTGCAGCCCCGGCGGGGACTGGATCTGGCCTCTGCAGCCAGGCGGGCCCCAGTTCTGGCCACTGTAGCCCTGGCAGGGGCCTGGATCCACGGCTCTGGTGGTGGCAGCTGGGCCCCAGGGACCTGCCATTGCCAGACTCGGGGCACGAGCCCTGCGTGCACAGCACCAGTGATGCCTCTGGCAGGAGACGCAGGCGATGGCCCTGACCACTGACGGTCCCTTAGTGCTTGGGGCCCTAGGCGGCCGCCTGCTTCGCCTGCCCCAAAAGCTGCCTCTGGCCCTGGCAAATGAACGTTTCAGTGTGAGGCTTGACAGTGCTTTAACTCACAGCAGAGGGATCTTAAAAAGGTTGCGTTTTAGCCAAGAGTCACAGTCTGCCACTGATCTGAAGTCATCAGGCAATTTGCCGGCCTTCAGCATGTCGTCTAATCTATGGACAGAATGAGGGAGCTGGCGGACGTGTTGTCTGAACATGGCTAGTGAGATTAACCTTCTGGGCTACCCATCTGTAGTTCATAGCAACTGATTTGTTGTCTTTTGGTCATCTTCACCTGCCAGGGAAGAACAGCTGCTGTGCCTCACCCAGGCAAAGCCAGAGGATTAAATGTGGCTGAGCAAAGGCTGGGAAAAGTGAAAGCCATGCTGCGAAACCTGAATTAGCTAAATGGAATGGGAAAATTGGATATAGTTAGATTAACAAGAGAATTTTCGGTAGGATTATTAGATGCTAGAGGACATGAAGCTGTTACGGGGTGTTTCAGATAAATGCAGTATAATAAGTTGATAGCTGTAAGAATAGGTTTATTATATGAGGCATGTGTGATTGTGAAGGTTGTATGTAATGCAAGCATTTCTAGTCTAATCCCATTGTCCCAAAGGAGTACTCAGTCACCTGAAGAGCTGGTCAAATAAAGAAAACAATGCATTTCCAAACAACATTATTAAATGAAAATGTGGAACTTTGCAACTAATATTACTGATGACAAATTGTTATGCTAGCCTTAGATACATGGAGTGTCATGCTACAGTACAGCTTCCTTCTAGGCAGACTTCTGCAGGGAGAACACACTGGATCACTGGTCTAGTCAAAAAAGCCATTGCGGGCAACAAGAAATGGTGGTGCCATTAAGAACATAAGAAAGGCCGTACTGGGTCAGACCAGAGGTCCAT
>ML686132.1:134707-156913 GCA_007922175.1 Pelusios castaneus
CAACTATGGGAAGGTTTCCCTCTGCTCCCGCTGACTGCTCTGCTTCCTTTGGGCTTTCTTCCTCCTCAACATCACAGAGGCTGTCTGAGCAGAGGTGGGACAATTCTACAGTGTCCCGGAAAGCCTCCTCAACAAACCTCTCTGCCTCTCTCAGCTCCTCCAGTTCCGCCACCCTGGCCTCCAAAGCCCGCACGCGGTCTCTGAGGGTCAGGAGCTCCTTGCACCGAATGCAGACATACGCCACCCGCCCACAAGGCAGGTACTCACATTCCGCACCCGGCGCAATAAACTGGATAGCCCCCACTCTGCTGCTGGGCTTCTGCCTGCATTGTCTCCTAGTTAATGAAAGGGTGGTTTGAAAGAAAGGGGTTTTAGAGTATGGTTTGAATTATAGGTTATATGGGGACAGGGGACCAGGGAGGACCGACAAGGACCCCCCCTCCCTTGAAACTCCCTTGCAAAACTCCCTGTTAGCAGACCCCTGGTCGCTTGTGTGTGGCTTTATAAAGCCCTGGCCTGGGTTAATGCCCCACCCACTGATTAAGGCTGATTAAAGCTGATTAAAGCTCAGCCAATCACCAGAGGTTTCAAGCTCTCAAACTTACCTTTGAAGTTCACAGCCTCCAACTGCCAGCCCTAGCACACAGTCCTTCAAACAGACAGACAGAGACAAACTCAAGCTCAGCGCACAGCTCACAGCAAGTAACCCCTAAACACACACACACACACCAATACTACAGACAGTCACTTACCCCACAGATTCTGTAGTAGCTCCTCCTTCACCTGGAGAACTCCCTTGCAAAACTCCCTGTTCATTAAGCTGCTGTTTCTAGCCATGCAAGAACAAGGGGTATTGGACTTTAAAGGCATTCCAGTTACAGTATAGGAAAGTGTTGACTGGTGCAAAACTGACTCTTGCCCATCCAGGGATTGGGCCTGCTTAGTTCTGAAAGGAAATTCCAGGTTTGGAAGGCAGAGAAAAGTTTTCGGTGACAAGTTGGTTTATAAAAGTGGTGGCTGTTTGGAGCTATTCTGTGTTATGAACACACCTTCCTTGTAATGAATGAGCTCCATGTGCATGTGTCTGAGAGAAAGACAGACAGAAAACTGTCTTGGACACAGTGGGGAGTCAGTGTGTCCTGTTAGTCCAGCCCTTGGATACTGCACTTCATTTGCCTCCTTGATGGAGACGACTTGTCATTCTCAGCATCTCATGTCTGACAATTTCACGGCAGGAGGATTGTGCCTGCTGTCTTTTCATCTGCCTTATGGTGGAGCTTCCAGCCTGTGCTTCATTGCATTCCGCACCCTTTTTCTCTCTATGGTCACTTAAGTATATGCTCATCTTTCCATTTTTTGAGGAGTGATGAATAAGGGATAGTGGAGTCTACCAGTTAGCTGGTTACAAATTCTGTCTCCCAGCTACACCCCAGATTATTAGAAAACCAGAGGCAATGATTGTATTGAGAACTACAAAAGGAAATGCACAAGCAATAACCTCTAGCTACAGTCCAGTGACGCGGGAGAGTGTGTGTGTGTCTGGAAATGCATCACACGTACACTCTGGTGTATTATGGACCAGGTTGGTGTGCCTGATGAGAGGAAGAGTGAAGAGAAGGCTTTCCAGTGCCCTGCTAATCAGCAGCCAGTGGCCACCATGTTCTCAGGACTGCAGTTTGAATACCCTCCATAGGATATTCTGCCAGCCTGGGGTCGCTGGAGTGCTGTGTACTTCAGCCACATACTCTCCCATACCTGACCAGCCTGCTGTACTGGGTAGTCATGCATGGCTGCAGTCTGAAATTCACTGATTTTTTAAGGCCAGAGGGGACCATCATGATCACCTAGCTTCATCTGGTGCAATAGTATAGGCCTGAGAACATCATCCAGTAATTTCTGCATCAGGCCAGAATTTCTGGTTGAGCTTCAGCATCTCTTTTAGAAAACCTTCACTCTCCATTTAAAGACTTGGTCACTAAGGAGCCACCATGTCCCGAGGTAAGTTATTCCAGGGGTTAATTATTCATTCCTTTAAAAGTTGTGCCTCATTTCTAGTCTGAATGGACTAGCTTCAGCTCTGGTCATAGAATTTCATTGTGCCTTTCTCTGTTAGATCAAAGATTTATCTATTGTGCAAAATCTCTTCCACTTGTACATATTTGTAGAGTGTGATTCAGTCACCTTTTAACCTTCTCTTGAGCAAAGTAAAGAGACTGAGCTTCTTTAAGTCTCAGAAATCTGAGCCCTTTCCACTGTCACTCTCTTTTCCAGCACCATTCCAGGCACTGAGGCCACAGACAGAGGTAATATTGCCCTCCTCCTGGTTGATGTTCCCTGCTCATACAGCAGGGATTCCTAACTACTCTATTGCTCTACCAGCTTGTGGCCAGTGGGTTGTCTACCATGATCCCCAAGTCTTTCTTTTCTCAGGGTCACTGTATTCCACTGAAATGACACCAGAAGTGAACAAACTCAGGGCCCAGACCTACAGATGCCTGCACATGTGCTTCACTTTACTTGGGGGTATGATCCTTAATCAGTTAGGTGCTTCCATGCCTAGAAGTGAGCAGGTGCGTAGGAGTTTGCAGATTCTAGGACCATCTGGGGTTCTGCAGAAGCCAGGAATATGGAGGGATTCTCTGTGAATATTTGGAACAGATCAAATCCAAGGAGACTGGCACTTGGTAAAGCATAACTGCCTTACTCTGTAAATGTCAGGCACATATGCTGCTGCTGCTGCAGAGACTGTAAACTTTCCTAGAGCATATCCTGTGGGCCTCAGGGGATGGATATGCTCTAACTCCATCTGTCTCCTACTTCCATTCCAGTGATGCGCAGACGCTCAGCCTGTTACACAACACAAAGATGTTTAGCATCTTAAAAAACTGTTTTAGATACCTACCAATAGCCTGCGGCACATTATCAAATCACCATTCTGTGGGATATGCCTGGCGTGTTGCATCCTAGGGCACATTGCTGTGTTATATGTGATACCTGTGCTAACAGGAGCAGAAAGAGGCTTTTCGAACCCAAGGAAATATGCAGCATTCTAGTCTCCTTGGCTAAAGCAATGTATGTAGTGAAGCTAATAGACAGTGAGGAAAGTAGAGAGGAAATCAGAATAAAATGGAAAGGTCAATGTAGACGCAACTCCTTTGATTCCAGAATCTGAGCATTTCTTATTTCCACATGATGTGGTAAATTATTCTCCTTTTCCTATTAGATTTGGATATACCGCAAGGCTTGCTGTGTACATCCGCTAGATTCATCAAAGGACGTAGGCATGCAACAGCCCCTAAATCCAGCATTTCGGTGCCACTGAGGGTCTCAAAACCCCTGCTCAGAAACTGCCTGACCATGTAGGCGCCTAATGCTCCAGACACTGTAATTTTTGCCACTGAAGTCCCCATGTTGGCCTAAGAATCTGCCAGTTGGCATGGGGAGAGTTGCCTCAGCTGAGCGCCCTGGTACCTGTCTCACATCTAAGTCCCAGTGGGTTACTCAGACTAGGCCTTACTTGGCCTGTCTCGTAAGTAGGTGTTTCAGAGCATGCCTCACAGATGGAGCCCTGTGCAGACTGCTGCAGCGGATTTTCTCAGCGCTTACATTAGTCAGGGAGGATGCACAGTCCCTGTTGTAATTCCAACCCAGGTCTGACATGGAGCAGCAACGTGAAAAGGAGGTTCCATTTCCACAGGAGCGTGCCTGGATTGGGGGGTTTTCTGGGGCAGGGCACTGTCCATCTCTTCCTGTCCCACTGTGTAAAGGTAATCAAATAGTGACTGGCCCACCTCCCAGGTATGTGCCCACCAGGAACTACATGTCATTCTCAGTTGTCCTCAGGCTCAGTTAATATTGAACTAGTTATGTGGAGTGGAACAGCTCCAGCAGGAGAGAGAGAGAATAGCCCAGAGTCCAGTGGCTCGGGCAGCCTCCTGAGAGGAAGGAGACCCAGGTTCAGTCTGAGGCAAAGGAAAGATCTGAGCCAAGGCCTTCGCCACCTCAGCTGAGTGCACTAAGCCCTGGGCTAATACTTCGAAGAGGAGCAGCTTTACCACGTCTTCCAGCTGCTTTTTGTGGTGGAGAGACAGCTCAGGTGCTTAACTGCCAGAGGGGGATTCCCATGCGGAATTAGACTTGTCCCTTTGAGCTGGATTTAGGTGCCTAAACCTCTCCCCTTAGCTAGTTTAGGTGGCTCCTCTGCTCAGCTTGCTGGCTTTGTAAATCTCATCCTGAGGTGTCTTCTTCTCCCCATGCATTGGACAGGAACCTGGGCACTGAACTCAGAGTGTGGCTTCTGCCATGTGGAGAACATCTAGGGCCCTTTCCTGTATTCTAGGAGCTCATCACTCTTTGAAGTGCCATCAGGAGACTCTCAAGTGGAATGGAGTTTGGTAGTCATACTGGGGCGGGGGGCACTATTGTGTGTGTAAAGGTAATTGTTCTCTGATGTCCCTTTGCAAGCTTCACTCTCTCTGCAGACATCTCAGATTTCAGACAGGATATCAGAAAACGCCTCTCAGCCTTATTCCTGGCTTTCACAGTTAAATGGGTCAGAGCTTTTCAGTGCCTGTAAATGTGTTCTTTATAGCCTTCTTAGGACTCTGAAGATTTCTCCATGAATGAAGCATTGTGCATCTTGCATATCTTCACCCCACTGCATTTGAGTTTTTATGTACTCACCCTATGTGAGTGTCTCATTCACATTGTTCCCTGCATCAGACTTAGGCAAGCCAATTATTATGCTTTCAGCATCTTACATTGTTTGTCTCCCTTGTGTAATTATTTGGCTCATTTATATCCTCTGGGAACTGTGCAGCTTCTTTACCCTTAACTAGATATCTGTGTCAATTTGAACCTCATTCCAGCTTAAGTTTTCATTGACTTCCTTAGAATTGCTTCCCATATTACTGGATCATAGGAGTCCAGGTCACTGGATAGGCCTGGCCTCTGTCCTGTATTTATTCAGTCCCCTCTTGTCTCCTTTAAAAATATCACACATAGGGTTCTCAATTTTGAACACAACATTGAGTAATAGAAACAGGGCTGGATGAAGACCTGGGGTAAGGGGTGGCCCAGGGCTGCCTACCCTTGTGGCCCCCGAATTGCCCCTCCATGCTGGGGGTCTGGGGCCAGGGGTTCCAGGGCCGTGGCCGAGGCTGCAAAGGAGATTGGGGGGCCGCGGCCAGTGCTGCTACAGGGGAGATGCATGGGAGGGCACTGCTGTAGGGTGGCTGTGAGCTGCGCTGCCGCAAGGTGGTTGAGAGCCCCGAAGCTGGCACAAGCCAGCGCTGCTGGTGGTGAGCAGACCAGCCAACCCAGGGGCTGAGCAGGCATGCTGAAGGTGAACAGCAGCAGTTTGCCACCCAGGCTGGCCAGGCTGGATTTTTTGGAGGGCCTTTAGGCTGCGGCTAGGGGCTGCAACCCCTAAAGCCCCGCCTTAATCCGGCCCTGACTAGAAGGGGACTTGGTAGTGATCTCCATGTCTGGATTTTCTGACACTTTCAATTATAAAAGATACGTGTGACTTCTGTGAGAAACCCTAATGCCTCTGTTACTTGCAGGAGGCCTTATATACTTTGCAGGGAGAATGCCCACGAGCTAGGGAAGTGCCTTACTTTTGTCCCACAAAATTCTATTTAAGCTCAGCTGAGTTACGAACTATTAAACATCATCCTTGTAGTCATATGTTCTTATACACTCTTTAATTACACAATCACACACTGCTTTTTCATAGCACCCTACCTCATTCACGCCAGAGATTGGATGTACAAGGAAATAGAATTCAAGTTGCTTGGGCAACTGTAAATGTGGGATTTCCTAACTTTCACATGTTTGACTGTGCAACCTAAAGAATTTTCTTTTCAGTGTTTTTTAAAATGTAATACAATATCTGCTGTCTGTAGCAATAGGCACCTGGTATTTTGTGGTGAGGTAAGTACAAGTGGTTTGAATGGGGACAGTAAGTTACATTCGTTTTTATTCTTTACAGCCCTATTATTTTAATACCAGGAGTGCAGATATCCTCCACTTTTTCACAGGAAATTCATAATAAAGGAAATGAAAGTTGCATCTGTGCACTGAGAGGATGGTTGGGCCACCTAAAAGAAGAAAAATAGTCAAAAAGACTCATTGGTTATGCAAGAAAGGGAGGCAGATTCTAATGTTCTATAAATCAACATAACTTAATGAAGTCAATTATGTTCTTATAGTCTTAATTAGTCATTTGCATAATTCTTCTTTGCATCAAGAGGATAATGTAAAATGATGCCAATTTATTAAAAAAAAAAAACGGTTCCAGAAGCAGTCCCAGCAATTAAAGACCAGTAAGCCTAGCTTCAGTACTAGGGAAATTGGCTGAAACTATACAGAAGAACAGAATTATCAGACAAATAGTCAAACACCGTCAGCATGGTTTCTGTAAAAAGAAATCATGCTTACCAATCTACTAGAATTCTTTGAGAGGGTCAAGAAACATGTGGACCATGGTGATCCAGTAGATGGAGTGTACTTAGATTTTCAGAAAGCCTTTGACAAGGTCCCACATCAAAGTCTCGTATGCAAAGTAAATGGTCATGGGATGAGTGGGAAGACCCATTTCTGGATCAGTAACTGTTTAAAAGATAGGAAACAAGAGGTAGGAGTAAAATGGTCAATTTTAAGAATGGAAACAGATAAATAGAGGTGTTCTCTAAGGGTCTATGTGGTTGCGCAGGGCGGCAGGTGTTCTTATTGATGTTGTTATGCATCCAACACAGATGTCTGCTTGGCTGCATGTGAGTCTCTGTATGCGTGCTCCCTCATGATTACCCCTGGCTCATATCTTTCAGTGGGGACTCTGTTAGCCCAGTGATCCTAGAGCTTGACTTGGATCTTAAGCAGGGACTGAGTTAGCCTGGTGATCCTAAGCCAAGGTGCTCCTTTGGTTAACACTTTGGGTTACCTTTAGCTCAGGTCTTTTGTGAGGACTCTGTTAGCTCAGTGACCTTAAGCTTAGGCATACCCTGTGTGTGAGAAGTAAACTGAGGCAACACTCACGATCGAAGAAATCAACACGACCATGGATCCTTGTAGAAACGAAGGTGCCAGGCTAGGCTTTATTGCAATGTAGCACAATGGCAAACAATCTATCTCAACAGATTTGTTGGCAGCATTCGTGCTCTCGATGCAACAGAACAGCTCAATTGAGGGCGGGGCTCTCCGTTACCCTCTTGGGCTGCACGAAATCTGGGCTCTCGGGCTGCTGCTTTTATACCCTACTCGTACCTACTGACTCGGCCAGCTTTGGGGTACAAGTATATCTTGATTGGTTCACGTACTCCTTTTCTGATGCCACCCATAGATCTGATAGGTGTGCACATCACTGGACATCTTCATCCATCAAGGTGTCAGATTTGACTGTGCCATTACCTTTAGACTTGGCCAGAATGTTCCCTTCAGATTTGACCCAGTTATTACCCTCAGGTCTGACCGAAACATCACCTTTACCTCCTTGGCGCTAGGCCGACTTAACGCCTCCTCCCTTTCAAGTACCTTTCCACTCTTGCTGTAGCTGTGGCTGACTTCTTGCCAATTTCTGTGGTATCAGACTACTCCTGTCAACTTGACCATTTATCCAGCTCAAGCCTGCTGGGTTGATCTGCTTCGCTAGTCCTTAAGCCTTATTTCTGACCATTTCTACTTGTCTTTTCAATTTAACTTTTTACTTTCTCCTACAGTCTATACTGGGACCACTACTGTTCAACATATTCAAAAGAGATCTGGAAAAAAGGGTAAACAGTGAGATGGCAAAATTTGCAGATGATATCAAACTACTGAAGTCCAAAATAGACTGTGAAGATTTACAAAGGGTTCTCACAAAACTGGGTGACTGGGCAACAAAATGGTAGATGAAATTCAATATTGAAAAATGCCAGGTAATGCAATTTGGAAAACATAATCCTAACTATAAATATAAAGTGATATGGTCTAAATTAGTTGTTAAAGCTCAAGAAAGAGATCTTGGAGTCATTTTGATTAGTTCTCTAAAAACATCCACTCAATGTGCAGTAGCAGTCAAAAAAGCTAACGGTATGTTGGGAATCATTAGGGAAGGGATAAGTAATAAAACATAAAACATCATCTTGCCTCTTTATAAGTGCATGATATGCCCATGCCTTGAATACTGTATGTATATCTGGTCACCCCATCTCAAAAAAGTTATGTTGGAAATGGAAAAGGTACAGAAAAGACAACAAAAATGATTAGGCATATGTAACAGCTTTCATAAGAGGAGAGATTAATAAGATTGGGACTTTACAGCTTGGAAAAGAGGTGACTAAATGGGGATATAATAAAGATTATATATATAAAATTGACTGGTGTGGAAAAAGTCCATAAGGAAGTGTTATTTACTTCTTAATTGAACACAAGACCTAGGGGGTCATCTAATGAAAATGGGCAGCAGATTTAAAATGAATATAAGGAAGTATTTCTTTATCCAATGCAGCGTCAACATGTGGAACTTTTTGTCACAGGATACCATGAAGGTCGAGACTATAACAGGATTCAGAAAAGAACTAAAGTTCAGGGAGCTGATTGGCGGCTAGCCAGGATGGTCAGAGATGCAAAACCATGCTGTGAAGTATCTCTAGCCTCCGTTTCCCATAAGCTGCTTATGGGTGACGGGTTTCTTGATTACCTGTTCTGTTCATTTCCTCCAAAGCACTTGTCACTGGTCACTGTTGAAGGACAGGATAGTGGGTCAGATGGATAAGTGTTCTGTCCTGGTATGGCGATTCTTAGGTACTTGTGTGAAAATGTATAATATGTAGTGGAAAAAAACGGGTGCTCACAGGGAGACATCATGCTGACTGTACTATAACATTCTTGACATTTCTAAATATTATGGATTACAATTTCAAGTGTTGCAGCCAACATGAAGCAGTTTTTCATTAGACATTGTCCTAATAAGGAGGATCACAGAACTAAGAATTAATGGTAGCTTAGCTACATGTGAACATGACGTATGAGGAGAGACTGAAGGAACTATTCTTATTTAGTCTGCAGAAGAGAAGACTAAGGGGGGATTTGATAGCAACATTCAACTACTTGAAGGGGTGCTCCAAAGAGGAGGGAGCTAAGAACAAGGAGCAATGGTTTCAAGTTGTGGCTGGGGAGGTCAAGGTTGGATATTAGGAGAGACTTTCTCACTAGAAGAGTTGTGAAGCACCGGAATGGGTTACCTAGGGAGGTGGTGGAATCTCCATCTTTGGAGATATTTAAGGTCCGGTTAGACAGTACCCTGGCTGGGATGATTTAGTGGAAGTGGTCCTGCTTTTAGCAAGGGGTTGGACTAGAGCACCTCATGAGATCCCTTCCAGCCCTAATATTCTGTGATTCTGTAACTCGATTGCATTTATAATGTGCAAGCCCAGACCATTAATACAGAGCCATAATTAGGCATTTTAGTGCCCTGGGTGAGCAAAAATATTTATGCCCCCTAGAGCAATACATGGGAGCATGCATGGTCATGTGCCTCCCCAGATTTGTGCTTCTGTTTAGCATAGAGGTTTTCAAATTGTGGGACATGCCCATGTTTGAAAACCATACTCACCTGCCAAGAGCTGGCTGATAGGAAGCTGGTGGGAGCCGCCTGACTTCTTTGGACTTCAAGGGGCATTGCCGGTTGGCATCAGGACTCTTCAGGGAAGAGGCAAAAGTTTTTTTTTATCTGGCTAAATATAATTTATATATCTAGAAGTAAATAATTCTACTATGCTCACAATGTTGGGGACTCTGTCCTGGGAAGCAGGGACTCTGAAAAAGATTTGGGACTGATGGTGGACAATCAGCTAAACATGATCTCCCCATGTGGCTTTGGTCCATAAGAGCTAGAACAATGCTGGGATGATGTCACGTGATGCACAGTGGGCTATGATCTGTGTAATTTTTCTGTTCACTTTGCACTGTGATTGTATGATTTGATGCCAATTATGCCATACAAGATTCTCTTTGAATGCTCTATTGTGGTGTTATGGTGCCGTGTTCCCTGCAGCATCACGTGTGTGTACAGATGTGAAACATGTAATATAGCACAGATCCTCAGGACTATCTCTAGCACAAAGGCAGGAGAATTACATGACAAAGGTAATGCAAATTCAGTGGCCTAGCTCAGGTAGAAGGCAAGAAATGACACAGCAGCACAGGGGGAGGGGGGCCGAGCGGGTTTGGAAACAGAGACACTTTGGGCCTTTGGCCAGAGACTCTCCATCTTGAAACATCTACAAGAAGAATTGGGCCCTGCCTAAAAATAGGTGGAGATCGACTACAAACCATGAGAGCTGGACTGGAGTGGTGAAATGAGCATAATTATAGTGTTGTTAGGTTAGCATCATTTTATATCTTTTATTTACTCGTGGTAGCTCCTGACTCTGTTGTTAAATGATTGTGCATTGATTTGCTATATACGCACTTAAGATCATATCCTAATCAATAAACTAGTGTTTTGTGGCAAACTGCCAACTGTCCCACGGTAGGTCTCGTGCTTTTCCTATAGGTCATGTGTCAGGGTGACTCCAGTTACCCCAACCCTGCTGCACAGGCTGCTTACTTCAGTGTGGGCGGGGGTTTGTGTCAGGTAATGCTAAGGCTTAAGCTGTCCAAAAACTTAGGCCACAGCATCAGGGGGTTAAAAAGAAAAAAAAAAAAAAAAAGTAAAAAAGCATAAAGATGGGAGAGACCACAAAACTGTTAAATTAGATAAAATTGAAAGGTACAAAAGTGCAAACAGAATGCAGGCTAAACTAGCCACAAAGAAAAGGGAAGATTAACAGATCCCCAACATTCCGGCTAGATAACCACAAAAGAGGAGGAGGGTCAGAAAGGTCTCTGACAATCAGACAAGACAGCTGGACCTATGAGTTGGCAAAAACCAACGTCACCGCGGGTTTTTGAGCAATAAAAGGAGGCCTGCCAGGGTGGCGAATTCGGAGTTATTTGTCTCAAGTTAACTCTGAGGCAAAGGCTCTGGGGACTTGATCAACCCCCACAAGCACTCCCCCCTGCTCTCCATGGGACACGGACGAACTGGGTGCAAGCACCGAAGCCTGGGCAGCTAAGGGAAGGTCGGACCATCAATCTGACATAAAGTTCAACAAAGGAAAGGTAATCAAAGTAAAGGGGCTCAGAGTAGCGCCTGGCTCCTAAGCAAAAAGTAACACAAAAAGTTTTAAGGTTCTTCTCAGCTTTATGCTGAGACTCTTAGATAAATGAACAATAGCAGCACCAACCTTGGGTTTGGGGTTGATGTAAGAATTGGGATAGATATAGGATTTGATTTGGGTATAATTGTATTAGCATTTCTGCTTCTGTGTGTGTGTTTATAATTGATAAAAATAAGAGCAAAGTTGTGTTAGAGAGTGTGTGTGAGGAAACTATAACCAGTGACCATGTCTGAGACTAAATCCTGTGTACTGCTGCGCAGGGCCTGCAAAGGTCCTAAAGCAAGGGTGCACAGGTGAACCTCATGACTCACTGGATCCCCTTCTTGTGTGAGTGCATAAACAGGCGCCCTCTGTGCTTGGCGCCCGTGCTGCTATAACTCTGCTGCTGGGGGGAGGAAATTATGAATGAGGGATAACCGTTGACCAGGTCTGGGACTAATTCCTGTGTGCAAGGGTGCACAGGTGAACCTCCTGACCCAACAGGTGTGAATCAGATCCCTATACAACAGTACAAAGGCTCCTGTGTGACTCTGTCTTACATATGGACTTGTGTTCTTGATTGCTCTGGTTTGTGTGTATTGGGCTCTGTTATACTCTATGTCATGTGTTTAAAGTCATAATTGATGCAAAACCCTGAATCTGCATTCATGCAATAAGTGGTATTGTAGTTTAGAGTGTTTGTGGATACATTGGGTGTTTATTGTACTACTAATCACTGCCTTAGCCTGTGTAATTGTAATCATAATGCCTTAATAAATGTCACATGCATAGTAAATAGACAAAAATCATTATTAGTGATGGTGTTTGCCTAGGGGCTTCAGGAGCTTCCCAATATCCACATTTAAAGGACCGGGTATTTGTTTGGGCACCCTTCCCCCTTAAGGGGATAAAGCTTAACAGTTTGGAACCCGGGCCCGCCCTCAACTCCGTGTCCCAGCCCAGGGGCCCTGCGAGTTGCAGCTATGTGTTCATGACAATGTCCAAATCCACAACTCTCTCCCCTGGGCTGATTTCCCCACTCTGCCTTTTCAGTTCCTTGCACCCTGCCTCCTCTTAGACAGGTTTTTTTTTCTCAAGTCTTTGTCTCTGCTTGTACTTCACCTCCTAGGCTCAGTACTTTCCTCAGATTCCTCTGCTCCTTCACTCTGCACAGCACTGCACTCCTGCTTTTCCTCCAGCTTGTGCCCTGTTTGTCTGGAGCAGAGGATTTTTATCAGGCACCTGGCTGGGCCTGATTGGCCTTAGCTGCACCTAATCACCCCCTACTAGCTCCAGCTAGTCAATAGGGAAGAAAGCCATCAGCAGGTGCATCCCCACTTCTGGGGACCAATTACATGCAGAAGGCTGGTATGGACTGACTCAGGAGTGAGTAGTCACCTGGCAAAGCAGGGCAAGTCAGGGTTCAGGAGTAGAGATCGGAGGGTTATAGCAGCACACTAGGATGATCTGTGGAATGGAAGACTTGCTTTATGAGAGCAGACTCAAAAAGCTTGGCTTGCTTAGTCTAACCAAAAGAAGGCTGAGGGAAGATATGATTGCTCTCTACAAATACATCAGAGTGAGAAGAAGGACTGCTAAGCAGAGATGGAGTCCACCTATGGAGGAAGGGGAAGAGCATGTTCAGACATAGGCTGGCTAACCTAGTGAGGAGGGCTTTAAACTAGGTTTGAGAGGGATTGGAGACCTAATCCCGCAGGTAAGTGATAACCAGAGCAACCTTAGGGAAGGGATGGAACTTGAGGGGGGTCTGCATGTTAATGGCAGAGACAAAAGAGTGACTAATCAGAACTCGGGGGGAGGGGAAAGCAGATCAGTATCTTAAATGTCTGTATACAAATGCAAGGGGTATGGGGAATAAGCAGGAAAAACATGAAATGCTTATAGCCAAACACAACTATGACATAGCTGATATCACAGAAACTTGGTGGAATAAGACGCATGACTGGAATATTAGTGTAGCAGAGTACAGCTTGCTTAGAAAGGACAGGAAGGGAAAAAAGGGAGGTGGAGTTGCCTTGGTTATCAAAAATATATATACTTGGACTGAGGTTGGGATGGAAATAGAAGACAGACAGGTTGAAAGTCTCTGGGTAAAAATAAAAGGAGTAAAAATCATGGGTGATCTCATCGTAGGGGTCTACTATAGACCACACAACCAGGAAGAAGAGGTCGATGAGGCTTTTTTTTCAGCAATTAATAAAATCATCCAAGGCATAGACTTGGTGATGATGGGGGACTTCAATTACCCAGACATCTGTTGGGAAAATAACATGGCAATAAGTTCTTGGAATGCATTGAAGACACTTTTTTAATTTCAAAAAGTGGAAAAAGCTACTAGGGGAGAGGCTATTCTTAATTTGATTTTGACAAAGAGAGAGGAACTGGTCGAGAATTTGAAAGTGGAAGGTAACTTAGGTGGAAGTGATCATGAAATGATAGAGTTCATGATTCTTAGAAATGTTAGGAGAGAGAACACCAAAACAAACACCATAGATTTCAGGAAGGCAGACTTTAGCACGCTCAGGGAGTTAATGGAAAGGATACCATGGGAAGAATGTTTGAGGAAAAACGACTAAAGACAGTTGGCAGTTTTTCACAGAGACGTTATTAAGAGCACAAAAGCTAACCATTCCACTGCATAGGAAGGATAAGGAGTATGGTACGAGACAACCTTGGCTTAACCAGGAGACCTTCAATGATTTAAAAATAGAGTCCTACAAAAAGTGGAAACTAGGTCAAATTACAAAGGAGGACTATAAACAAAGAACACAATTATGTAGAGGAGAAATCCGAAAAGCCTGGGCACAAACAGAGATCAAACTAGCTGAAGGCATAAAGGGTGACAAAAAGACACTCTTCAAATACATCAGAAACAAGAGGAAAACCCAGGACAATGTAGGACCCTTAGTCAACAAAGAGGGTAAAACAATAAATGAAAATGTGGAAATGGCAGAGGAACTAAATAACTTCTTTGTTTTGATCTTTACTGAGAAGGTTGGTGGAAATTGGATGTCTGATGTAGAGGAGGGCAATAGTAATGAGCTAGGGTCAGAAGCTAAAATAGGGAAAGAGCCAGTTAAAAATTACTTGGACAAGTTAGACGTCTTCAAGTCATCGGGGCCTGGTGATATGCACCCTAGAGTACTCAAGGTGCTGAGTCAGGAGATATCTGAGCCATTAGCTATTATCCTTGAAAAATCATGGAAGATGGGTGAGGTCCCAGAGGACTGGAAAAGGGCAAATATAGTGCCCATCTACAAAGGGAAATAAGAGCAATTCAGGGAATTACAGACTAGTCAGTTTAACCTCCGTTCCAGGAAAAATAATGGAACAGATAATTAAGGAGTCCATTTCCAAAAATCTAGAAGAGAATAAGGTCTTAGGGCTATTCAGCATTGATTTGTCAAAAAAAAATCATGTCAAACCAACCTGACAGCTTTCTATGATGTGGTACAGCAAAAAACAACGAGAGTCCTGTGGCATCTTATAGACTAACAGATTTTCTTCGGCATAAGCTTTCGTGGACTATAACCCACTTCGTCAGATGCATGCCACAGGACTCTCGTTGTCTTTTGCTGTACTACAGACTAACACGGCTACCTCTCTGGAAATTTCTATGATGTGGTAATGAGCCTTGTGGATAGAGGGGAAGCGGTAGATGTGGTATATCTAGACTTTAGTAAGGCATTTGATACGGTCTCACATATCATTCTCATTAATAAACTGGGGAGGTACAAACTAGATTAGTGAAAAACTGGTTGGATAGCCGCTCCCAGAGAGCAGTTATCAACGGTTCACATTCTGGCTGGAAGGACATAACGAGCTGGGTGCCGCAGGAATCTGTCCTGGGTTCGGTTTTGTTCAACATTTTTATCAATGACTTGCATGCTGGCATAGAGAGCAAACTTATGTTTGCAGATGATACCAAGCTGGGAGGGGTTGCGAGTGCTTTGAAGGATAAGATCACAATTCAAAATGATTTGGACAAACTGGTGAAATGGCCTGAGATAAATAGAATGAAATTCAATAACGATACGTGCCAAGTACTCCACTTAGGGTTGAACAACCCATTGCACACATTCAAAATGGGCAATGACTGCCTAGGAAGGAGTACTGCAGAAAGGGATCTAGGTGTAATAGTGGACCACAAGCTAAATATGAGTTAGCAGTGTAATAGTGTTACAAAATAAAAGCAAACGCCATTCTGGGGTGTATTAACAGGAGTATTGTGAGTAAAATACGAGAAGTGATTCTTCCACTCTACTCTGCACTGATTAGGTCTCAACTTGAGTACTGTGTCCAGTTTGGGTGCATCATTTCAAAAAGGATGTGGAGAAACTGGAGAAAGTCTAGAGAAGGGCAAAAAAAAAATGATTAGAGGTCTGGAACATTTGACCTATGAGGGAAGATTGAAAGAGCTGGGTTTGTTTAGTATAGAAAAAAGGAGACTGAGAGGGGACGTAACGGTTTTCAAATACTTAAAAGGTTGTTATGAGGAAGAAGGAGAAAAATTATTCTCCTTAATCAGAGATGATAGGACAAGAAGCAATGGGCTTAAATGACAGCAAGGGATGTTCAGCCTAGACATTAGGAAAAAATTCCTAACTGTCAGGGTGATTAAACACTGGAAAAAGTTGCCTCGGCAGGTTGTGGAATCTCCTACATTGGAGGTTTTTTAAGAGCAGGTTAGACAAACACCTGTCAGGGATGTTTTAATGGGGGTACTTGGTCCTGCTATGAGTGCAGGGAACTGGACTGGATGACCTGTCATGGTCTCTTCCAGTTTCTATGATTCTATAAATATCAGGGAGGGAAAGGAATTATTTAAGCTTAGTGCCGGTGTAGGCACAAGAATAAATGGATATAAACTGGCCATCAGGAAGTTTAGACTTGAAATTAGATGTAGGTTTTTAGCTATCAGAATAGTGAACTTATGGAAAAGCCTTCTGAAGGAAGCAGTGAGGTGAAAAAAACCTACCCAGTTTCAAAACTGAGCTTGATAAATTTATTGAGGGAATGGTATGATGGTACAGCCTAATTTGGCATTTAACTGGTCTTTCACTAGTAGTGGTAAATATGCCAATGGCTTCTGATGGAATGTTAGTTGAGATTGGTTCTCAGTTGGTTCAGGGAAATCTTTTTTGCATGTTTGGCTGGTGAGCCTTGCCCACATGCTCTGGGATTAGTTGATTGCTAGAGCCCTGCGCGGATGCAAAAATGTGGATCCGCAACCGATCCATATCCGAGACATGTAAGCACGTATTTGATCGGCAATCTGCATTTCCATGTTTTGTGGGTATCCGCAACCGCCCCGCCCCCGCCTTGTAGCAGCTCCGCTCGGTTTCTCTCCTCCACTGTGCTTCGGTTTTGTGTTCCTGCCTGAGTGTGTTGTGTAATGTAACAACTTAAAAGCAGGGGCTTAGTAAATGTGCACACACTGTTTTTATTTTAAACAACATTACAAAGTCCTAAGGATCCTGGTGCAACCTCTGTGTTTTCTTCTGGGACAGCTGCCTGTCAGTTCCTGGATTGTTAGAGAGCAGCAGCTGCCTCACACAGAGCCCGAGGAAGGGGACAGGGAGGGTGGCACTAGCCAACAGCTCCCGATCCTGTTTGTTCAGAGCCCTGCTGGCTCTGATCATCTGGTTATTCCACCTACTAGAGCGAAGATCAGGTCACTCAACTGTTCAGCTTGGGCAAGGTAATTCATTCAGCTGAGCAATCAGATCGGGAGGCTGGCAGCCAGGGAAAGGGAGAAGCAGCAACCCATCATCAGCTGATGTGTGTGGGGGTCTGGCCACTGAGGAAGGCTCTGGCGAGCTAGGTTCAGGGAGCCCGAGAAACAGCTGAGGAGAGAGAGTTGCCAGCAGCTCCCAGTGTTTTTCAGAGCCTTTGCTGGCTCCGATCTGAGCAACTGTTATTCTGCCTGGGCTGGGCTGGGCTGGGCTGGGAAGTCTGGGCTGCTACAGTTTCTCAGCTGATCAATGGAGGTGGGGACTGGTCACTGAAACTGAACACCAACTCTGATGGGCTGGGCTCTGGCTCTCACAGTCTGGAGTCAGAGACTGAAGGACAGCTGGGGGCGGGACCGAAGACCCGAATGAGCCAGTAAAAGCCCGATGCTGTTCAGAGCCCCGGCTAGCCCAGATCTGAGCAACTCTTATTCCGCCGGGGCTGGCCATGTGAAATGGGGGCTGCTGAGATCACTCAGCTGTTTGGTGCTGGGGGGAGTGGGAGAGGGAGCAACTGTTACTCTGCCTGGACTAGCCCCTGGATTCAGTCAGGGCTGCAGATGTAATCAATCAGATGTTCTGGGCGGAGCAATGGTGCTCTCTGCACATACAGCCATGACCAGATGAAAATAGTATCAATACCCGAGCCACAATCCGCAGCAAGGGGTCTGTGGATATCTGCATTTGCACCTGCTGATGCGGATATCCACGGATTAGAAGCGGATATCTGCAGGGCTCTACTGATTGCCATATTTGGGGGCAGATTGGCAGGTGCCCTGGGGTTTTTCGCCTTCCACTGTAGTGTGGGGCATGTGTAACTTGGTGGTTTCTCTGTACCCTGAAGTCTTTAAACTATGATTTGGAGACTTCAGTGACTCGATCATAGGTTATGTTTCTATTGCAGGAGTGGGCGGGAGGTCCTGTGACCTGACTTCTGCAGGAGGTCAGACTAGATGATCATATTGGTCTCTTTCACCTGAAAAATCTATGAATCTGTTTAAGGATTAGAAAACATGCTTTATAGTGATGGACTATATTTAGCTTAACAAAGAGAAGGTTAAGAAGTGACTTGATTACAGTTTGTTAGTATCTTCCCAGGCAACAAACATTTAATAGTGAATTCCTCAATCTGGAGGAAAGGCATAATATGATACAATGGCTGGAAGTTGAAGCTAGACAAAGAAGCAAATTTTTAACAGTGAGGGTAATTAACCATTGGAACAATGTACTTAGGGTCATGATGGATTCCCTATCACTGTCAATTTTTCAGTCAAGATTAGATTTTTTCCTAAAAAATCTGTTCTAGGAAATATTTTTGAGATGTTCATCTGTGCTATACAGGAGAACAGATGAGGTGATCATAATGGTCCATTTTGGCCTTGGAATTTATGAAATGTTCAGTTGCAAACACAGTTCTAGTTTCACAAGGACAGATAATTGCAGCTATGGACTGAAATTAAATTTAGGAGGCCCATGAAAATCTTGGGCTATGTTTTTAAGAACATATGGCCTGTTTTCTGGCTGTGTGATACCACCCTCCCTCCACTATGAAGTGGCAATCACATTTTTAAAAAATGCTGAGATTTAGTTCTGAATATGTCTATAAGTAGTAAAGAAAAACAGCTCCAGGACTGCCAAAGCACAAATATTTCTTCCCTATCAGGAAAGTGAGTAGGTACAGGGTGAAATGGAAGAAAGAGGTTCCTATTAAATCCTCTGTAATTTTCTTGGTTGGCATTATAATCATGATTAATAATATATACAAACCTGAAATGGCATTAATCTTCCCTCCACTCTCCTCACATGCCATCTCTTCCCTGTTTTCTTAGGGCATCAATTGTTAGGATTATATTTTACATTTGCTTTTATTTAGTTAACAAGTACAACATTTTCCTTGTAACAGCTAATGTTACCCTGTAATTAGGTCTTTTAAATATGTAGGCCAAAATCTGCTTGCATGTTAATCAAATAAAGCAATTTTCCAAAGAAAATAGTTGAAAGGAATAAGCAAATACTAAGAGAACTGTCTGTCAGACATTTAATCCATATGTTCTGATGATATCAATCACAAATTGGACATGCTGTGACCTACCACTGGAAATTTTATTTTAAAAAATGGGAAAAAAATCAGGCACATTTTCTATGAAAGGATTTGGGCTATTTGGCTTCTGTAACAAAAATCACTGCATGCTGTGCCATTATTATTCAAATATACAGTTCAAAAAAGCTATAGTGTGCCCTATCCTTTATAAAGTCACCTGTCCTCACCTGAAACATTCAGCATATAAAACGTGCAATAATGCCTAGATACAAAGCCAAAGTGACAAATTGGGGTGCACAGTATGGTGAGGTGTATCCCCATGCCAGAATGTGTGTGCAGCTGCTGGGCTTCCTGTGTGCAGATTCCTTTCTTTATGTCTGGGATCAAGGTTACCCAGGGAGCAGAGCTGCTGGGAGATGGAATCTTCCCTCCCTGGAGGAGGAGTGTTCATCTGACAGTGGCTGGCTCCATCGGGCAACCGCAGATAGAACACACAGCTCTGATGTAGCACTGCAAAGCAGAAGCCCCTGATACAGAAAGCTGCAACTTTCCAATGTCCAGGCCATTTAATAGTAAACTTCGTAACAGCTCAGGGTGCATGCAGCACTTCCCCAAACTTTTTTACCTCTATAGATGTGCCACAAACACCTTGTCCAAGTGCTCCATCCAGAATGGCCAGTGTCCTTTGCTTGAATCACCCTTTCACAGCCCTCTGAATTGCAGAGCTCATAGTCTCTGAGGTCAGAAGAGACCAATATGATCATCTACTCTGACCTCCTGCACAACACAGGCCACAGAACCTCCCACCCACTCTTGCAATACATTTCTAACCTCTGACTGAGTTATTAAAGTCCTCAAATCATGGTTTAAAGACAGTAAGGTACAGAGAACCCACCAGCAATTGACTCATGCCCATACTACAGTAGAAGGCAAAAAACCCCCAGAGCCTTTGCCAATCTGCCCGGGGGCAGGAATTCCTTCTTGATCCCAATATGGCAATCAGCGCTCTCACTCTTCCCAGCAAAACACAGTTCCTAATCTGAGCCTCTGGCCCTTCCACTCACATCAGTGAAAACATTGTGGTGTTTCAGTCTAAATGCAGCAGATTAAACAAATCCAGCTTTTACCTTGACAAGCTCGGTCCACAATCCATGTTATGACTGGTTTACAGTTGTTATGAAACACCTCTGCCATTTCTGCACTAGAAGGAGTTTCCTGGGAGAGCTATCTTGACAAGCCCTCCTACGGGGGCTGAGTTCATATTGGCTAAAGCTCTGTTTTGCCAGTAGAGCTTATATCGTTTTCCTCAATGAAATGAACTATCCTGACAAAGAACTTGTTTTGCTAGGATAGCTATGTTGCTTAGGGGTGTTGTGGTTTTTTTGTTTGTTTGTTTGTTTTTTTACATTTCCAACGGACACAGCTATTTTGGTAAAACCTTTAAGTGCAGATTAGGTAGTACAGTTAAATCCTGGCTCCATGGAAGTCAGTGGCCCTCAAAGTTAGCTCTGACAGGCAGCTCTCTTCCTTCCAAAACTCATTCTTATTGGCCAGAGCCAGGAAGCTAATGTGCATGTTTTCACAGTGCTGGAGACTTTTCTACAAAATGCCTTTCACCATGGCCGTCTCATCACCTTTGAGCAGCTCTACAATCCCTGCCGCACTAGTAATGCCTAATGACTCCTGTTGAAAATAATTCCCTTGATGTAAGAGTCAAAGATCCACAATAGGAAATTGACTCAGAAAAGTGCAGGACAATTATGTCAAATGCAACCTCTCAGGATCAAAGTAATCTGACTCTAAGAGAATGTGCACATGATTATTGTCAGGCATGGCTCAAGATAATGCCTCTCTGTCATGCTGATTTCTTATCAGGAGATGAACTGAATGTTGGAGACAACAGTCTATACTTCTTGTTCTTAAAACAAGTGTGAAAAAATAACTCCCTCTCCCACCACAAGCATGTTACCCGCACACTAGGGCCCCCACCTTTACCCAATCCATAGGGCTCACGGCATAACCCTGTTAAGGCACCCCCCAACCATTCACAATCTGGAGGGCTCAAGGCATAACCCTGTTAAGGCGCCCCCCACCCATTCACAGTCTGTAGGGCTCTGGGGGAGAGGCACCTACCCTTACCCAAGTCACAGCTTAGGACTCAGGGTCATCCATTCCCAGATCGTAGAGTATAACCTGGTTAATTGAAGTACCACCCTTTCCCAATCTGTAGGGCTCTGGGTGTAACCCGGTTAATTGAAGTACCACCCTTTCCCATTCCTAGGGCTCTGGGTATAATTCTCTGTGTGCATGCAGGATCTTTTATCAGGAAGGAGCCTGACACAGTAATATCCTTAATCTTTATTTATTGCCAATTACCAAAACAGAATACACACACAGAACATACAATGCTCACCACTCTCAATAATGCAGACAAACTTCTCCTGGTGGCCAGTGAGGATTAAATCATCTGGGGACTTCAGCTTCTGCACAGTATGGTTGTCAGGGTGTTGATGTCTGACAGCTCTGATCCTGGGGCTGTGTCCTGGAGTTAGGTTCCAAAGAACTTCTTTATGGACCCCAGTTTATATAGTTAAAACTTGGGTCCTGCTTAGCTGTACTGTAACCAATCATTTTAGATTACAATACAAGACACCAATCCTAGCACACTACAAAACAGTCCTTTAACCAATCATATCCCACCACCTTAATCAATTTAAATAGGACACTTAGTTATGCAACAGACAGAAACAGTTAAAGAATGAGAAAGAAATCATTTAGATACACAATAGGAAAGTGGGGGCCATAAAGATAAAACAATAAGTAGTGTAGATTTTAGAACCACAAATGTGGATAAGCTATGCCTTTCCAGACAGAGAGTTGTCAAGCAAAGTCGTCTTTAAGCATCTAACAATTTGTTTCTTTATTGGGTGGTGGTAAGAACCATTAGGATAGCATCAGCTTCCCTACAGCCTGATACTACATTGTTTTGAAGTAGTTTCAGGAATGTGAACATAGCTCATGGTTGCTGTTTCACATGGCTGTTGCTGCTTAGCTCAAGAACAAGGCCTAAGCTTAGCCAAAATAAGGCCTCAGACCTTATAAGCAGGTCATCAGGGGAACTGATTGAGAAATTATGGATGGCCAGCAAAGAACAATAATGTAGAACCACATCATCTGCTTTTCTTTCTTTCTTTCTTTCTTTCTTTCTTTCTTTCTTTCTTTCTTTCTT
>ML686132.1:156923-206953 GCA_007922175.1 Pelusios castaneus
CTTTCTTTCTTTCTTTCTTTCTTTCTTTCTTTCTTTCTTTCTTTCTTAAAAAAGAAATTAAAACTGTGTAGTTTTTGAATTGTGCCTTTGAGCATTTGCTCCTTGCTCTCTTTCAGCCAGATTTAACTGGCACATTGTCTTCATCTGACTACTCTCCTCATTGAGTAAGGTTAATTCAGTGGGAATGTTCTCAGAAGAACAGGTTACACACTGGACTGCTGCGTCCCTCTGTGTCACCCTTCTTGCCAAAGAGGAGTATGATTTAGTGGGAGTGACCCTGCTTTTAGCAGGGGTTGGACTAGATGACCTCATGAGGTCCCTTCCAGCCCTATGATTCTATGTGGGAACTGGAAATATTTAACTCAAACCATTGCCTACAAATGTTATTAAAATCTCTTCCCTTTGTGCTCCTGGGAGGGACTTATAGGTTGGCCATAGGAAAATCAGGTTCTCTGTCATCTTGTTATAGGCTCCTGATCATGGATCAGCCATTGGGTGTTCATGGTCCCTTCATTGCCCATGAAGAGGGGTTCTAGGATGAGCTCATCTGAGCCAGCTGCCTTTCTCTGGCATCATGAAGCAGAATCAACACACAGCCAACTAGAGGGATATGTTATGAAGTTATTAATAATTCTAATGTGCAATCGTTTACATATCAATAGATTGCAAATGAGCAGTGATACTATAGTGCTCCATAGGATGTGTTTCTTTACACACTCTTCCTGTTCAAGAACTACAGGAATTGTGCCTTAGATATTTTGAAATTCAACAGCAAACCTTAAGGTCATAAGAATGACTATACTGAGTCAGACCAAAATCCATCTAGCCCAGTATTCTCTCTTCTTGCTTGGTGACAGATATTTCAGATGGAAAGAAGAGAACAGGCATTCCCTGTCATCCAGATCCAGCTTCTGGCAAGGAGTTCCACAAGTTGACTATGTGTTCTGTAAAGAAATGCTTTCATGTGTTCATTTTAAACCTATCTATTAATTTCATTTGGTGACCCCCACCCCAGTTTCTGTATTGTGAGAAGAAGTAAATAATGCTTCATTATTTGCTTTCTCCACATCTATTATGATTTTATAGACCTTTATTATATCCCCCCTTAACCATGCTTTTTCCAAGCTGAAAAGATTGTTTTAGTGATCTTGCCTCTTATGAAAGGTTTCTCCATACCCTTAATGATAATGCTTTAACCCTGTGTATGTATGTGGACCTTTATTTTGATTTGATTTACAGCTAATTATTAAGCATTTACTATGTTTGGAGAAAATTCTGAACATCCTTTCCAAAGGAGCATGAGGGAAATATCTGTTCGTTTGAACTCAACTGGAATAACACGTATGTAGCTATGATTTCTGTGATGGGTGTGGGGCTGCGCTGTAGTCATTTACAAACACAGTACAGTTCCCGGGGATGTTAGCTGCATGAATATGTGGGTTTAATTTATTAGCAGGCTGTAAATAAAGCAAACGGGAGAAGCCACCTAGCTCTTAGGGCTGTTTTGGGACAAGGCAAGGCCAGAGGCAGAGAGGATTCTGCGTCCACCTCCTACGGAGACCACCAGACTGGTTTGGACAAGAAGAGCTAATGCCAGGAACTGCCAAGAACAAAGGGACTCTCTAGATTCATAGGGATGGGAGACTGCTGTTTGGAAAAACCAGCTGGGCACCCATTGGTGTGTCTGAAGATGGTAGGCCTTCTAAGCCACTATCACAGGTTGCTAAGTCAAGAGGTAAGATAGATGTGCATGCACATCTGTGGTTTTAAAATCCTCTCTCCCAATGCTTTATTCCTGTGGCTACAATTACACTCTTCTGCTTTCTGAAGGCTGTCTGGTCACTCTCTGCCCCCACTGGATGCAGAAGAGAAGTACAGGTGCCGAATCCCATCTGACTTGCTGGGTAAGCACTATGGAGATGCAGGGACTCGTAGGCTGTAGCCTGGTCTGATAATGGACGCTGCACTTCCTGTCTTTGCAGTGTGTAGGTTTGTACAGGATGTGGCAGGGAAAGTACCTTAGCTGATTTGTTTTATTGTTTTACCAAACAGTTTTTAAAAGGGGCTGGCAGGGGAGGGGGGTGGTGGTAAAGAAAATGGAACAACAACAACAAAAACCCCATCCAAAGATGCAGGGGCCTTGACATGTACAAGTGTCTGTGTGCTGCTAAAAATGAGAAAAAGGGGGAGAGATGAGCTTGTCATGCGGGTCTGAAAGGGGGAGAGTGACACTGGATGCTCCTTTAGTAGTGATCACCTTTTATGTCACTTTTATTGACAGAATGTGGATACAAATTTAGGAGAGGTTCAGCAGCATCTTAGTGACAATACACAATAAGCAATCAAGCAGGGCAACGCACAGGATACCACAGGCCATGAGATTTAATCTGAAGATTAGTAGTTTATGCTCCTCCTCGTGGGCTGCTGGCTCCAGGTGACTATAACAAATAGTACAACATATAACATATTTAACTCTAGTAATGAACTTAAGCAATACAACAGAAGAATCCACATAAGATGCAGCAAGTAACACTTTTCCAACCACACATCCACTCACTCACACCATTCATACTTACAACACACAGAGCTAACTTTACGACTGGCCAGTTCAAAGTTAGCCCAGGTGCCAAGGCTTGAGGGGGTGAGGAAGTTATAGTGCACACTGACCCCATTGCGTTGATGTCAGTCTTCCTCCCCTTAACTAGCGAGTTGAGCTGTTTTATGGATGAATCGATTAAGGGGGTGTCCCACTTCATCCTCCTTCATCCTTATTTGGAGTTGGTTTTGACCGGTTACTTCTCCTTTCGTGATTGGCAAGCCTGTTAATCCTTAATTAGGGACCTTTTACTTACACCACACGTGCATCTCTTTTCCAATAATTCTTGCTGCCTTTAGCAATTTTTAAGCAACTCCATGCCATAAAACCCGCTGCATATACTATAAAAATTGCAACTTTATACAGTAAAGCTGCTGCATCTAACAATTCTGCATGGCGGGGAGGCGGAGAGGGTATTTTCACTCTTGAGAGGGCCACCCTCCATCCTCTCAAGGGTACATCGTGCCCAAGTGTTTAACCACAAAACTACTTACCAAGCGAGGTGCCAAAAGAGGAACTTAACTTACGCTGTTACCACCCAAAACCCCTCAGTCACGGAGACGGTCTTCTCTTTAGCATTCCTTAAACAAAGCTGTTAAGACAGGCCTCATCCTTTAGCAGAAAGGGCTGATAGATTCACCCCGGTGGCCCGGCTTCAGGCCTACTCAGGGTCCTGCAGGACATGCCCCCTCTCGATGCTGCTGTACTCCTTTGAGGAAAGGAGCATCATCTTGATAGAGAGCACCTGTGCTATAGTTTGGGCCTGAGCCATGACCCCTTGAAGTTTTTTTTTTAATACAGTTTTTGGATTTGGCAAAATAATACAGCTATCAGCACAGTTAGCAGTACAACTGCTCCTGTAGTACTATGATGGGATGGAGAGTAATGTTTCGAATACCGTTTACAGCGAATTCACCCCCCTCTTGCAGAACGGCTGGCACTGGGGTTCCACGGGGGATCTAGTCCTCAGGGATTACCACTCCTAACCCATATGCTAACAGATTTGTATGGCTGGGGGAACATACAGCTATAAAGATACATAGGTGAGTGCCCGGGGAGTTTCCTCTGCTGTTTTCTTTAATGCTTTTGTTAAATTGGTTTTCAAAGTAATTAATTTTTGCCATGCAGTCAAACTGGTGGGACAAATGAATAGTGTTTTCAGTTTGAATGTTTATAGCTTGTGAACAGGGCCGTCCTTTCAGGGGGGTGAACGGGGCGATCGCCCCAGGCCCCGCGGTTAGGTGGGCCCCATGCTGTCCCGCTCCTAGTGGGGCAGTGTGGGGCCCGCTCCATGGCCCGCCCACGGCCGCGCTTCCCGAAGGGAGCGGGGTGGGCCAAGAGTGCTTCCCTTGGCACCTGGACTGGCCCTGTTTCCCCCCCCCCCCCAGGGCGGAGCAGGCAGGCCCAGGGGTGGGGCAGGTGTGGGGTCCCGGCTGCGGCTGGGGCCGCAAAAGCCTTGCCTGGGGCTGGCTTCCTGCCGGCAGGCGGCCGCGGTCTTGGCTCCCCACTGCCCCCCGGGGCTGGCGCCGCGGTCTTGGCTCCCCACTGCCCCCCGGGGCTGGGGCCACGGTCTTGGCTCCCTGCTCTTCCCAACACACTTGGCAGCATTTCGCGACCCTACAGGACACACTAGACCACCCCCTCCAGGCCAAATCCAGTCATCTCGCCAGCTCTCCGTGACACACTTACTGCTGTGTGGTGACACAGTGGTTGAGAACCCCTGCCCTCGAGGACACCCACCATTTCCCTTTCTCCATGTTGAAAACTGACCATTTATTCCTACCCTTTGTTTCCTAACTTTTAATGACAAGTTCCAGAGGGGTAATCATGTTAGTCTATTCCTGCAAAACCAAAATAAAGAGGGAGTCCTGTGGCACTTTTAAAGACGAGCAAATTTATTTATTGCATGAGCATTTGTGGGTAAAATCCCACTTCGTCAGACGCATGAAATGGGAGAGGGGAAGGAGCCTGTAACATATCAATTTTTAGAGCTTTTGTAACCTTTGGGTGGGCTAAATTCATTTAATTGCCCTTCTCCAGTGCCCCACAGAAATCAATCCCAACCCCTATAGGGAAAGCAGCTGGAGACCCAGGATCCAGTCTGTACAGGACTCACGGCGAAGCTTGCTCAGAGCTACACTCACACATTAAAATACTACTAAAAACAAACATAACAATGAACTTTATTAACTACTAACTAACTGAACCTTATCCTAAGAAAACAAACTACAATTAACCAAGAACAATCCCTTGCATGAAAGATACCCAAGAGTCCCAAAGTCTGTGTGGAGTTCACCCCACTCTCAGCTACAGTCTCTGTTCCAGTGTGGAAGCTTGAGTGGCAAGAAATAGCTGTCCTCTTCTTTCTTTGCTGGGATCCTCTGTAGCATTACATGCAGGCTCTCTCTTCTCCTCTGCAACCAGCCCTCAGTCCCATATGCATGTCTGCAAGGTCTGTCGCAAATGACTCCTTTACATGGAGAAAACATCTTGTTCACTCCTGGCTCAGCTCCTCTCCAGAACACTGAGCACATGGTCTCCCCTCAAGGCAGCTCCTGCCTGCTGTCTGCTCAGGCTGCTGCTCTCCAGTCATCTGACTGACAACATCACATCATACCAGCCGGGTACACTGTGGAGATGCTCAAATTGCTACCACTCCCTGCTTCTGGAAGTTTCCAGTTGTGGGTTGCTAATCTGCCCAACAACAGTAACCCACCCTCAGCAGGTCTCTCAGAGATAGCCTTTTCAGGCATATGGGTTACACTTTCACTTACACTTGCTGAAGACTTCCTTTGTTTTGAGAGATCCCCTGTGTTTGTCTGTTTTCAGTTGCAAACGCAGAAGTTTTCCTCCAAGTCTTTAGTTTTCAAACGCATTCACCATCTTCTGACACCAAGTAATGATCTTGAGGGTTCATTAAAGACCACACCATTGAATGAGTGAGGAACAGAACTTTAATAACACAGACAGGAGAAGCCCAAGAAAAAAAATCAACAGAACGCCATTGTTTACCACCTATAACCCCCAAGTCAGACACCTTCATCAGATCATCGAAGATCTAGAACCTATTCTACAAGATGATTCCTCACTCTCTCAAGCCTTGGGAGACAGACCTCTCCTCACTTACAGACAGCCCCCTAATCTTAAACGGATACTCACCAGCAAATACAGATCAAACAACAGAAACATTAAAGCAAGAACATATCCCTGCAACAGACCACGCTGCCAACTTTGCCCTCATATCTCCACTAAACACATCATCACAGGACCAAATCAAGCCACCTACTCCATCAAGGGTTCATTCACCTGTCCATCCACCAATGTGATTTATGCCATCATGTGCCGGAAATGCCCCTCTGCTTTATATATTGAACAAACAGAACAGTCTCTGCGCCACAAAATAAATGGACACAAATCTGACATCAGAAATTGCAGCACTCAAAAACCAATAGGGGAACACTTCAATCTCTCTGCTTACTCCACTGACGACTTGCTAATAGCTGTGATGAGACAGATGAATAACAAATCATAGCTTCAAAGAGAAACTGCGGAACTCAAATATATATGCAAATTTGACTCATTTGCCTTGTGGTTAAACAGGGACTATGCATTTTTTTTCTCATTACAACAGGTGATTTGACCTCACCTTCCTCTATACGCTGTTCCCGAGTGTTTGAATCCTAACAGGTGATTTGCTGTTACAGCATGACCTGATCCTATGTCATACGCTTCCCTGCATTTAATTTCCTCCCATTCTGTAACTTTCCCATCTTCAAAGCATCTGATGAAGTGGGATTTTCTCCTACGAAAGCTCATGCAATAAACAAAGCTGTTAGTCTTTAAAAGTGCCTCAGGACTCTGTTTGTTTCACAGACAGGAGTGATTCCCAGGTGTGCAGCTGGGAGCAACCATGTTAGACCTGTAGGGCACATCTCCTAATTCACACAACACTGACCTATGCTAGAGAGTGTCTCTAAAATCACAACCTTCTAAAAGCATCTCTTTACAACAGTCATCTGCTACAGAAGCTGATTTAAATGATAGGTTACACACCACAGTTAGTTCTGCAATTTCACATTTGAGTTCCTTCAGATCTCTTGGGTGGATACCATCTGGTTCTGGTAACTTATTACTGTTTAATTTATCATTTTTCCCCCCCCCCCCCCAAATCTTCTCTACTGCCACTTCAATCTGGAACTGTTCCTCAGATTTGTCACCTAGAAATAATGGCTCAGGTTTGGAAATATTCCTCATATCAGCTGTGAAGGCCAATGCAAAGAATTCATTGAGTTTCTCTGCAATAGCCTTCTTTTCCTTGACGGCTCCTTTAGCATCTTGATCATCCAGTATCCCCACTGGTCCTTTGGCAGGCTTCCTGCTTACGATGTAGTTAAAAATTTTTTTGCTGTTACTTTTGAGTCTTTAGCTAGCTATTCTTCAGATTCTGTTTTGGCCTTCCTAGTTATATTTTTACACTTCTTTTGGCTGAGTTTATGCTCCTTTCTATTTTCCTCAGTAAGATTTAACTTCTGCTTTTTAAAGGCAGTTTTATTGCCTTTAGCTGCTTCTTTGTTGTTTAGGCGTAGTAGTACTTTTTGGTCCTCTTACTATGTTAATTTGGGGTATGCATTTAAATTGAGCCTCTCTTATGGTGTCTTTAAAACATTTCCATGCAGTTTGCAGGGATTTCATGTTTGGAGCTGTATATTTTAATTTCTGTTTAACAAACGAATTCATTTTTGTATAGTTTCCCTTTCTGAATTTAAATGCTACCATGGTGAGTTGTTTGGTGTCTTTCCCTCCCATCCCTGGGATATTAAATTTTATTATGTTATGGTCACTATTACCAAGAAGTTCATTTCTATTCACCTCTTGTACCAGATCCTATGCTCCACTTAGGACTAACTCAAGAATTGTCTTTCTTCTTGTGGGTTTCAGGACTAGTTGCTCCAAGAGGCTGTTGTTTAGGGTGTCCAGTAACTTTATCTCTGCACCCATCCTGAGGTGACGGACCCAGTCACTGTGGGGGTACTTGAAACACCCTATTATTATTGAATGTGTTAGTTCACAAAAGTGGCTCCCAGGCCATGTCTACACATGTAAAGATAAGTTGACTTATCAGAGTGGCTACACTTTAAGGCGACTTAAGTGGACCTTGTTAAGTCAACTTAATGGTAGACATAGCTATCCACACTGGCTTTGTCGACTTAATAAGGTCGACTTGGCGCTAATCCCCGTCCACACTGGCTTTGTCGACTTAATAAGGTCGACTTGGCGCTATTCCCCATCCACACTGGCTTTAAGTTGACTTAATGAGGTCGACTTAAGGCTTAAGTCGACCTTCAGACGTGGTGTTATTAAGGTGACTTAAGGAAGCGCTTAAGTCGATTTAATAAAAGCCCAGTGTGGACGCGGCTTTGTGTAGGTCAACTTAAGTGTCCTTTAGTCGACCTACGTTGCCAGTGTAGACGCACCCTGAGACTCTTCACTGGGCCCCACTGTTGCCCGTTGCATGCTCAGTGCAGCAGTGAACTGGATTTACGAAAGAGGCGTTGCGTTAGGCACAAATTATAGGCAGGAGAAAACTCAAAGATGGAAATGCTGTGCCAGGCTGTGGCTCTGCATGGTAAGGGGTTTTTAACTCTACTGGGGGCTTCAGTGGCTGGAGAAAAAGGGTTAATGTTTATCACTGTGGTTTTCCTCTATGTTGAGTGCACTGTTCCTCCCAGCAGACATCTGCTTTTTGGGACAGCAGTGAGCTCTGCAGATGATCAGTGCTCTGTGGGAGCCAGAATGAATATTCTTTTCCCAGCTAGCCACACTTCACAGGCAGCAAATGGTCTGATGTAATGGTGGCAAGTTTGTGTCTGCCTGTTACGTACCCAAATTCCACTCGGCTCACACAGCTAGAAATCCTGTGAAAACACCCCAGTGATCTCTGGTGCTGCCACAGGCAGGCTTCTTGGAGAGACACAGAAAGCTGACAAGTCTGCAGGGACTTTGCCAAAGGTCATTCGTCAGGTATTTAATTGCATTAAGCAGTGCTGAGTAATTATGTCGAACAGTGACAGATAATTATCTGGAGTGAATTTAAGTAGATTGCTTTTTATAATCAACTCAGTTTGTTAGAAAACATAATGCGCTTACACACAGCTGCTCAGGCCCTCCTTCCACGACAATCCTGGAAGGTTCTTATGGGCTTCTATTGGCAAATGAGGCACTTTCACTCCATCTTTTTCTCTTGCTTGTCTGATTAGAATTGATAACAGCTTGGTGTGAGACTATTGCAAGCTCACTAAGGGCAAGTCATGCCTGACCAACACAACAGCCTTCCATGATGAGCTGACTGTAGATATGGGGAAAGTGGTGGACATGATAGCCCTCGACTTTAGCAAAACTTTTGATTCAGTCTCCAACATATTCTTGACAACAAGTTACAGAAGTACGGGTTGGACAAATGGACTATAAAGAGGACAGAAAGCTGGCTAGATCATCAAGCTCAATGGGTCATGATCAATGACTTGATGTTTACTTGGCAGCCAGTAACAAGCAGAGTGCCCCAGGAGTTGGTGCTGGGGCCCGTTTTGTTCAATATCTTCATTAAGGGTCTGAAGGATGGGGTGGACTGCACCCTCAGCAATTTGCAGATGACACTAAACTGTGTGTGGGGTGGGGTGGGGTGGGGTGGTAGATATTCTGGAGGTAGGAATAGGATACAGAGAGACTTACATAAATTTGAGGATTGAGGCAAAAGATATCTGATGAGGTTCAACAGGGACAATTGCAGAGTCCTGCACTTAGCATGGGGACAGACTGGCCAGGCAGCAGTTCTGCAGAGAAAAACATCGGGGGTTACAATGGACAAAAAGCTGGATATGAGTGAACAGTGTCCCCTTATTGCCAAGAAGGCCATCATATTGGGCTGCATTAGGAGGATCATTGTCAGCAGATAAGTGGTGTAGTGGGGGAGGCAGTGGGGGGGGGCCAAGCCCCCGGGCACTGGGCTGCAGTGGGGCACCCAGCTGGCCCCACCAGGGCTTGATTAGAGGGTGCTGGCCCCAGACTGCCCACTTTCGGGGCACCACCTGGTGCTCCCATGTGGTCCAGAATGGTGGGGGGCGGCTGTGGTCGTCAGTGCTGGGAGGAGGCCATTTGATGCTGTGGGGGTGGGAGAGGGGGCAGAAGGCCGGAGACCGCCCCCTCAGCCTCTGCTGCTCTCAGTGTAGCGGTTTGGCCTTCCCTGCCCCTGGCTGGCTGGTCTGCCCAGGGGTCGGGGTGGGCCGGCATGTGGCCACTGGGGTGGGGCGGGCCAGGCTGGAAAGCTCACCAAGGGCAGTGAAGGGCTGGAGACCAAGGAGACGGCCTCTGGCCCTGCCACCCCCACCCCGCAGCGTTGAACGGGGCCCCCCTTACAGAGCTGGGGGCTGCAGACTCCCCTTACCATTCTGGTCCACCTGGGGTGTGGGGGGCGCTTGGGCAGTGCTCCGAAAGCCGTTTTACAACTCGGTTTGGCTGGGATGATTTAGTTGGGGTTAGTCCCACTTTGAGCAGGACTAGATCAGTCGTTTTTAAACTTTTTTTTCTCGTGACCCAGTTGAAAAAAATCATTTATGCCCCCAGCCCAACGCACTCCAGTCTTTTGGCGGCAGCAGCAGGGGGTGCCGCCACCCAGTGCCTGAGGTCCTGACCGTAAGTTTGAAAACCACTGGACTAGATGAGCTCCTGAGGTCCTTCCTAACCCTATTGTATAATTCGAAGAAGCTGTGTGTCAGCTGAGTCACTCAGTAGTGTAAAAGCAGTCATGGTGTCTGAATTAGGCTTCTTGAGTCTACCACTAAAATAGCACTGGAGCAAATCCTGTGTGTGGCTGGGGTATTTTCCCCCATGCCAGCCACACAGAAGGCTATTTCACTGCCTGGTGTATATACAGAGCAGGGGAACATACGTCAGTGGTGTCCACTGTGTGATCGTATAGACTCTTCAGCAAAATCTCCATTCTACAGTTAAACTATTATGACATAATTAATGAATTTGTTAAAGTATATGATCTTGGAAAAAAAAATTGCATGCACAGTTAAGAAAGCTAGCCTACTTTTAATTGAAGATTGCACATTCTACTCTGATACTTTTTAAGTGAACTTTAAAAACAATGTTCACTGAAAGCGCCTTTACGATTTTTTTCAATAAATTACTCTGTTTGTGCTATGTACATCTATTTATAACACTATATACATAATTAACTCATACTAATTATTAATAGTCTGGATTAGTAGCCAAAGCCCCTCCTCTTTGGCTTGCAGTATATATTTGTTTAGTACATTGACTATGGCACTGTAAGAAGCTATCTGTACATGCTGGAAGGAATGTATAGCTTTCTTTAAACCAGGCATATTTTTAATTGCTTTCTCATTTCCCCATTACATTCATCCAACTATGATATATACATTAACAAGTGTTAGGTTGCTATGAAACTCTGAATTAAAGTAATTTATTTCCATGTCAAATAAATTCTAGTGATACTTGTGAATCCCTCCCAAAATGATATTAGAAAGAGTAGCATTAATATTTATTGGTGAAGATGTTAGGATTGTGACAAAACAAAATGAGAGAAAATTTCTAAATCATCAGTCTTAACAAAGATGGCATGTTAAAACCACCTCTTTTACTCTCGTTCTGTTGGCTATGACTAATTGCTGTTAAGAATAAGAGAAAATAATTTAGCACCCACACTAATTGCCACTTATTTAGATGCCCTCTCGCATGCTTTCCAAGCCACCATGTAAAAACAAAAGCTACTAACGCGCCATCTGCTGAAACTTCTCCTTATATTAAGTATTTATTGGTGCCTGCTAGCCTGACATTTAAGTACCTAGACGCAGGGACAATTAATTAAAAGCACTGTTTCTAGCAAGGGCTTATCTCAGTTCCTTCATCCATCTGTCAGCCCCATTGATCCGCCTTTGACTGGATATCCTTTTCCTATCTTCAAAGCGTCTGACGAAGTGGGATTTTCTCCCACGAAAGCTCATGCGATTAATAAATCTGTTAGTCTTTAAAAGTGCCACAAGACTCTTTTGTCTTTCTACAATAGACTAACACGGCTACCCCTTTGGAATTTATCCTTTTCCTGAAAGAGTGGCCTAGCTGAATGCATTTCTGTACAGGGAAACCCAGGAAGGTTCATTCTCCAGTGGATTAAGTTACAATGAATTAGGGCCATTGGACTCCTAAATGAGAGCATCCATGTGTTACAATGCTTTAATGTAGGCACATTCGCTCCAGCTAATGTCAGGGACTTGTGGAACCTGTAGCAGGATGGCTTCCCATAGTCTCCTGTCACACAGAACATGGGTGAGGGGTCAAGCCAGTGGCTTCTTGACGGCATTAGCATTATTGTGCCAGAGAAGAACTACAAATAAAAAGTTCATAAGCCCTTTTCACAGCATGTCTTTGAAATGATGGGAGAGAGAGAGAGCTTAAACATAAAAGATCTATTCCAAAGGGGTAGCCATGTTAGGCTATTGTAGAAAGACAACAGAGTCCTGTGGCACTTTTAAAGACTAACAGATTTATTTATCACATGAGCTCATGCGATAAATAAATCTGTTAGTCTTTAAAAGTGCCACAGGACTCTGTTGTCTTTATAAAAGATCTAGGAAATTAGCTGAATTCTTCTTGCCCAGACAGTGTAGAACTAGCATATGCAGGAAACTCTCTCTGGATGGCAAGACTCTAGGGTTTGTGCCCGTGTGGTTCCTGGGGAGTTTGGGATAAGTAGGCTATCAAGGAAGCTACAGTGAAGCTCCATTTTCTCTCGCTTGTAATTTCTGTCCACTGGGAGGAACTTTCCGTTTGGGAGGAGTCAGGGTGTGTGTTGCTTACTCTGTTTCATTGATTTGTATATAGCAGTTTTCCACTGGGATGGTTTAGTTGGGGTTGGTCCTGCTTTGAACAGGGGGTTGGACTAGATCCCTCCTGAAATCCATTCTAATTCTAATCTTCTGTGATTCTATGGTTGTGACCCAGATGTGTTCCTGATAGGTCAAACAGTGGTTGCCCTTCAGAACTTGTAGTTTTATCTCAAATATATAGGGTTACTCTCTCTCTTCAAGTTACAGAGAGGGAGCCGTGTTAGTCTACTTCAGCAAAACAAACAAGGAGTCCTGTGGTACTTTTGAAGACTAGCAATTTTATTTATCGCATGAGCTTACCAAAGCTTATGTGATAAATAAAATTTAGTCTTTAAAAGTGCCCCAGGACTCCTTGTCTGTATTTGAAGTGTGTCCTGTATTTACTATGGGGAATCCCCAGAGGGCACTGCAGCTGCTGAACGAATGCCCATTAATTTTTGAGAGAGAGACAGGTGGATGAGGTAATTTCTCTTGGTAGAAGGGACAAGTTTCACAAAGCTCTTGTTCACTTTCCTTGTCTCTCTGTTATCCTGGGATTACAGCCACAGCAACACAGCAAAACAGCCACAGCAACACAATAATTAGCCTTTATCTAAGGCAATTGCTGGGGACTTATGTGTAGCCACTGTTCTCTGCAGTGGGCTTCACAGACCCCGTTATGTTGACGCTAAATGATGTGTGACCAGCATAATATAGGGTGATTTAGTTTGGTTTGGTTTTTGCAAGCAGGAATGTTTCCTGGAGATTTTCTGAGAGGAGTCTTGCTTTGCCCACAGGGAACCAGAGCTATCATTGCTACTCACACAGGGAAGTGGGCAGCAGATCTTAGCCCTAGTCTACATTTGCCGCACTTTTCGGCGGCAGTTGCCGGGAGATATGCAAGGTATGTAAAATACCTTGTGTACCTACCATCGACTTATTAACTCCCACTTCCCTCCCCTTACACGCTACGCCAATGCAAAAGGAAATGCCATCCAGTCGCCTTAGTGCTACGCTACTTCCGGGGCTGGAGTTGTTGATGTGAACTCCAGAGCAATTGACAGACCGCTCAATTGCACCCGGAAGAGCACGCTGATGGTGGCGATTTTGCCGCCGTCCATATAGACATACCCTTAGTGAGATACAGGAGATGGGGAAAAGTCACTTTACACTGATGTCACTCAGGCCTGGATTTCTCCTAGAGTCTCAGTGACTGAGATGAGCAGCATGTGGTTGATCTAGGACTGATTCAGTGCTCAGAGTCTGAAGTGGCAGCCTGGGATAGGAAGCAGCAATCTGGTACATCTTGTCTTCTAACCAGTCCAGTTGAACAAGTCTAGTTAAACCCAGGGGCCAAATCCACCCCCCAGACTCATGTGGAGTACATAGTGTTTTGTCCTCAGAAACTGGTTCATGCAGTGTATTGGTGGTGTCAGGATCAGGCCCCAAATGAACTTCCTTTTTCAGAGCAAGTGTCGTTCCTTCATTCCACTCTATGATTTATCTTTCTTCATGGGTCACCCACCACATGGGAAAAAGTCGTAGCTAAAAATCGCAGTCGAGTCCCTTAGGGTCTCAGTTTGGTTCATTACATTTTTCCAACCCATTTCCTGGTTCATTGCTGAAGAATTTTTGCCAGCAGCATGTTTTTGACAAATAAGTGAAGTAAAGCTGCACTGTGCTCATTGTTTCTAGCATTTTCTCTGAAAATACAATATATTGGGCATTCATGGAATCACATTTGAGAGAGGCTTACAGACTAATACTAGAGCTTCAGAGCAAACCGCTGTCTCTGCTCCACCCTGGGCTAGGGCTAGAAGAACAGTAGCTCTGTGTCACAGAATAATGTCAAATCAGAAATCTTAGTGGACTGATACTCAGCTGGTTTAAATGGCGTAGTTGGGCTCCCACCACTGTGCTGGAAGTCAAAAGGAGTGGCAGGTGTTCAGCATCTCTGAAATTCAAGCCTCTTCTTTCTGCAGTTGCACAAATGCCCTAAAGAACTCAAAGGCATTTGGTTACAGCCTCATCCATGGATAATTTTCTGCTCACACGTCAAATGTCCATAGAGCAGCAAAGGAGTTAGTTTACAGAGTAACAGGAAAAAAGGTCTCAACACTTTGCTTATTAAAATGGTTGTAACTGTAGTGAATTGAAAGAGTGAGGGCACGGAAGGATACAGCTAATCATACATGTTTCTGTAAATGACATTAGGACAATGAATGAGATCCGTTGGCTATATATCCAAGTGTAACTGCTCTGAGGTGTGGTAGCAAAGGAGTGTATCATCTACCCCTATCCTTTGCAAAACCACATCACTCAGGTTGCCTCCCGTTCCACCAGACTGTTTTGCTGAACTAGACTAACATGGCTACCCCCTTGGAACTTTTCATCCTCTCAGGCTTTCAAGTTATCTGGTGATTTTTATTAGGTAGCCAGTGACTTTCCATTCCCTTTCCCTGGCAAGTATAGCCCCTGACTTTACCTATGCTTGGCTTGCATGCAAATATAACTTTATATGTATCTCATTTCATACATATATATCTTTCTTTATAATTTAAGAAATCCTGGTTTTATAGTATTACATTTAGCATAAGTTGATAAATTAGCATAACTTTTATATTGGTAGCTGAAATGCAAGGTGCCTTCAGGCTGACATAAGAAATTATAAACAGTCTGTAGGTAAGAGCTCTGCAAAAGGTTGTAGTTATAAGTTATTTTTTGAGGTTTGAAAATATCAGATAGGGTGGGTCTGTTTATTTAACAATCTCTGATGGGAAACTCCCGATAAGCTATTTTGGATCATGATACATAGGTCAGCAAGTGACTAACGACTCAAGGTGGGACCTTTGACATTTCATAGAACACCTCAAACCCCACAAAATTCATAAATAAGAAAAATAAGGACAGGTGATGACAAATATTCTGGTAGGTAAAATATATGTCAATTGTACGCACAAACCCCTTAACCAACAATTTCTGGGGTAAGGACCCATATTTGGGTGATGAAGGAGGATCTAATCTAACCTTTTTTTTAGAAGGGTATAAAGGTGTAGACCTTGTTGCTAGTGTGGAATAAAGAATTTAAGACCTTAAGATTTGAAGAGCGGGGAAGCTTCCAGTTCTCAATTTCCAGCTCAACTCTTCTGAAGAAAGACATCACAGACCTATCTCATCTTTCTTAGCTATCTAGTCTTTGTTGTATTGATAACTTTAAATAAGTTAGTTACGGTTGCTGGACTCTTCACTGTTCTTGTCAGTTTGAGGCATCAGGCATGCTTCTTGGCTCCAGGGGTGTAAGTATAGCGACTATAAATTTTAACAGGAAACATAGTCTATCAAATTATAAACTGTATAAGATTCCCTAAACAAATTCTTTATGCACGAGCAGATTATTTCATTGTATGTTTATCAACTAACATTTCTCAAATCTATGGTTTATGCTTTTAGTAATATATATATATATATCTTGAGGAATCCGTGTAACAACTCTTGACCATTCCCTGGGGGTCTGTGTTAACTTTGTTTAATTGTGGTCAGATTCAGGAAAGAAACCAAATCCCCCGAAGAAACTTATTCAAAATCCTTATTGGCAATCCTAATCCAAATTCCAAATCCTAAAGAATTGGGATACAAAAGTCACTGGCAGGAGCAGCGTTTCAGTTAAGACAAAACCAAACTGCACCTTAACAATATTTGTTGTTTGCATTTCGTTGAAACTAATGTGATGGTGTTGCCATGTTGGTCCCAGGGTATTAGAGAGACAAGGTGGGTGCAAGGATCTTTGATTGGACCAGATTCTGTCGATGAGAAAGAGAAGCTTTTGCACTATACAGAGCTCTTCCACAGGTCTGGGAAAAGTGGGCAGGATAGATCTGCACTATAGTCTGTGTCAGGAAAACATGCATCACTCAGGGGAGTGAATAAAGCACTCCCGAGCATCATAAATGGACCAACATAAGCGCCAATAGGCACAGTGCGATATCAGCAAGGGATTTTCTTCTGCCAGCTCTCATGGAGGTGGTTTTATTACGCCGATAGGAGCACTCTCCTCTCGGCATGGAGCATCCTCACCAGATGCACTACAGGGCTCTCTGTGTAGGCACCACTCAAGCTGAACTGGCCCGTTAACACACCTGTAGTCATCAGACAAAGCGGGGTTATTGAATTTCAGACCGTTTTATTAAGTCTGTTTGAGCTGAGCATCTTTATTAAGACAATGATTTTTAGTGTCTAGCAAGGTTATGAATTTAAGGTCCCAGGCATATCATTTGAAGGTGTTATGCAGGTTTCCTTAGAGGATGAGGACTGATAGGTCAGACACAGCATGTTTGTGTCTTTTATCGTTTCCTGTGTGAGTTCATTCGAGAGCATGGTGATTGTCTGCTTTCATCCATAGAGTTGTTAATGGGGCAGTCAGTGGACTGGATGAGGTACCCCATGTCTTGTGACAGGTATGTGCAGGACCCGTGGATCTTGAAAGGTGTATTTTTCGTTGCCAGGGGTGGATTCCTGCACGGGCCTATGGGGCCCATGCCCTGAGGCCCACCATGAAAGGGCCCTTTGCCCTGTTTGCACTGGGGGAATGGGGAAGAGCAGGGCAGGTTAACCCAGAGGCTGTGCTCTGTGCTCCAGCCCTGCCCCTGGGCCAGGTGGGCCAGCCCAGAAGCCACGCTCTGCAATCCTGCCTCCCTGCCCCTAGGCCAGCTGGTCCACCCCTGGGGGGCGGGGCAGGCCAACTGCAGCCTGGCTGGTCAGCACCCCAGAGGTGGTGGGGGCGACTCAATCACTCCACTAATGCCCCTCTGGGGAGAGGAAGAACCGAAAAAAGTGCCATGTGAGTGATGTTGAATGCTGTAGTGCAGATGGTGGTATGAGAAACTGCACAAAGTAGAATAGTGCCTCGATATTTCACATCAAGTGCAGAGGCTCCATTATAGACTTACATGCTTCCCCAGTCTTATACTTACAACAGGAAATAACTGTTACTTCAGATGCCAGCATCTGTGGACTCTCTCCTAAGACCCTACGCTATCAACACACCTAGCTATCTGAGAGACACTACAGATTTCCTGAGAAAAATCCAATCCATTGACGGTCTTCCAGAAAATACCATCCTGGCCACTATGGACGTACAGGCTCTTTACCCTAACATCCCACACAAGGATGGATTACAAGCTATTTTAGAAGAACTGTCCAAGATGATGATGACAGCTAAACTTGTGGCTGACCTCTGTGACTTTGTACTCACCCACAACCATTTCAGATTTGAAGATATTTTATACCTTCAATTCAGTGGCACTGCTATGGGTACCCGCATGGCCCCACAATATGCCAACATCTTTATGGCCGATTTAGAACAACGTTTCCTCACGTCTCATCCCAAAGCACCTCTACTTTACCTACGCTATATTGATGACATCTTCATCATCTGGACCCATGGTAAAGATGCCCTTGAAGATTTCCATAGAAATTTCAACAATTTCCACAACACAATCAAACTTAGCCTGGAACACTCCACACAAGAGATCCACTTTCTGGACACTACAGTGCAAATTAGCGATGGGCACATAAAGACCTCCCTATACCGCAAACCTACTGATTGGTATAGTTACCTACATCCCTCGAGCTTTCATCCTCGACACACCACACGATCCATTGTGTACAGTCAAGCCCTAAGATATAACCGCATTTGCTCTGACCCTTTAGACAGAGACAGACACCTTCAGGATCTCTACCAAGCAATCTTAAAACAACAATACCCACCCGCAGAAGTGAAGAAACAAATTGACAGAGCCAGATGGGTACCCAGAAGTCAACTACTACAGGAGAAGCCCATGAAAAACAACAACAGAACGCCACTGGTCACCACCTACAACCCCCAAGCCAGACCTCTTCAACACATCATCATCAAAGATCTACAGCCTGTTTTACAAGATGATCCCTCACTCTCTCAAGCCTTGGGAGACAGACCTCTCTTTGCTTTCAGACAGCCCCCTAACCTTAAAAGGATACTTACCAGCAACTACAGATCATACAACAGAAACACTAAAGCAGGAACATATCCCTGCAACAGACCACGCTGCCAACTTTGCCCTCATATCTACACTGATGACACCATCACAGGGCCTAATCAAGCCACCTACTCCATCAAGGGCTCATTCACCTGCTCGTCCACCAATGTGATTTATGCCGCCATGTGCCGGAAATGCCCCTCTGCCTTATATATTGGACAAACAGGACAGTCTCTGCGCCAAAGAATAAATGGAAACAAATCTGACATCAGAAATTGCAACACTACAAAACCAATTGGGGAACACTTCAATCTCCCTGCTTACTCCCTTGACGACTTGTTAATAGCTGTGTTGAAACAGATGAATAACAAATCACAGCTTCAAAGAGAAACTGCAGAACTCGAACTTATATGCAAATTTGACTTAGTTGTCTTGGGGTTAAACAGGGAATATGGATTTTTCTCTCATTACAACAGGTGATTTGACCTCACCTTCCTCTATGTGCTGTTCCCCAGTGTTTGAATCCTAACACCTATTTTGATTTGCTGTTACAGCCTGACCTGATCCTATGTCACACACTCCCCTGCATTTAATTTCCTCCCATTCTGTAAGTTTCCCATCTTCAAAGCGTCTGATGAAGTGGGATTTTCTCCCACGAAAGCTCATGCGATAAATAAATCTGTTGGTCTTTAAAAGTGCCACAGGACTCTGTTGTATTTGAATGATCAATCTGTCAAAAATCGAATTTACTGTCCTTTACATATTTAAACATATCTGTAAAAATCACTCATTTTCTGTGGGCTGGGAGAATGTGGTCAATTTAATTTCTAATGACAATGCACCAGTTATTGCAATACTTGACTCTGTCAGAGATTCTGTTACAGTGTGAGAGAACAGAAGCATCTAATATACAAAATGACGCACCAGATGATAAAGTTCCTCAAAGAGGAACAGTGGTTGGCAGTTACTCAATTTGATATTGATAATCAACTCCATCTGTGCTTCTGGGCTCAGGTACCTCACTGAATGCTGATGGCAGCATCACCCAAGCCATGTAGACAGTGAGGAGACCTGTGGCACCTCAGAGAGTAACCAAAAAAAAAAAAAAAAAAAAATCTGGCATAAGTTTTCGTGTGCTGGAATGTACTTTGACAGATGCAACTGAGGAAAAGCCACATAGCTGTTACTCTCCTGAAGAACACAGTTAGTGCCCATTCCAAATGAAAGTAGCTAGCTGTACACTGGAGCGGCCCTATTGCCAAAGAGTAGGACACTGGGTGCACTCACACCTGTGACTGACCTCCAAGGGACACACAGTGTGCACCATTACTGGTGAGCTCAGCAATGCTTCAGACAGGCCTTTTCTTTGGTATCTGAGAACATGAATTTACAGTTGACATGGGCCAGGGAGCCCAGAGAAAGGCCTTAGCCGTTAGAGAGCCTTGCCCAACCAGATATTCACTGTTTCTGTCCACCAGCTCCCAAGGGCGCCTGTCAACTTTTCCCATGCACCTGTTTTCGGATCACGTGGGGTATAATACTGTCAGCTCGTTAGGGAAGAGGCCATGTCCTCCATAGAATGGCACCTCCTTATAAAAGAAAAATACAACACTTAGATTCAGGTGGTCACCTCCTGTGAGCTCCACCACACTGCACAAGACAGGACATACCTCGTGTTGTCTAGTCAGCACATGATGGTTGGTTCAGGGAATGTTTGGTGACCATCTTGGCAAATTTGGGCCTCCCATTACCTTCTCTCTAAGGCCCTGTTGTATGACCTTTAGGTTTTCTTCAAATCAAATGCAGAATATGAAGTGACTACCGAAGCATCTCCCACGTGGACTGCTCCATGCAGTGCCAAATGCTGGCCCCTGGAATGCCAAGGGGCCCTGCTGGGCGCAGCAGCAGGCAGATATGAGGTATACTCAGCATGGAGCAGGGATGTCAGCTGGGCGCTGCAGTGGGTGAGTCAACTGGACTCAACTTGCATAATGCTAGTGAGATTCCTTTCTCTCCATCTCACTCCCCTTTTCCAAGTGGACTTGTGTTGATTTTGCTTAAGCATAGGCCTGATCTACACTTAAAACTTCAAAGCGTCTGACGAAGGGGGATTTTCTCCCATGAAAGCTCATGCGATAAATACATTTTTTAGTCTTTAAAAGTGCCACAGGACTCCTTGTTTGTTTGCTGAACTAGACTAAGACGGCTCCCCCTTTGGAACGTAAAAGTTGGGCCGACACAGATCTGGTGCTCAGATCTGCCATCTTCTATCAGTACCGATCAGCTAGATTGGTGGACGACGCTTCTGTCAACCTACTGCTGTTGCAAGGGAGGTGGAGCACCTAAAAGGCTGGATATGTCCCTTCCATCGCAGTAGCGTGCAGCTGCTCTCTGGCATTACAGCAATCGAGCTACGTTACTACAGCACCCGGCGTGCAGACATGGCCTCAGAAAGTCGGCCAGTAATGCAGTCTGTTCATGGTGAAAGAGCTCTAAATAAAGGCAGTGCTGTTCTTAAGTAGGAAGGATCAAACTTTTTGTTGCTTGGACTTCACTCAAACTGGGAGCTAGAGAGAAAGAATGGTCAGCCTAAAGGAGTGTGCGAATCATACGAGGTCTGGTCCATGGAGTGTGTTACTGTACCAAGGATGTAAATCCAGTAGCAATTAAGTGATAAGTGGACAGTTTGCAAAGCTGTCATTCACGCTCTGGTTGCCGTCACAATCTGAGCATAGAGGTGCATTTAGGATGATTATTCAGAGGGAGTTTTCTCTGGGCTCCCTCTGTGGTGACTAATCCACTTTTTTTATGGGTATGACTCTTTAAAAGAGAGGCCTAGCTAAGGCCATGGGTCTTTTGACGTCTACCTAGAGAAAACAACTAGCAACAGCTTGCTGCAAATCAGTTAACTTGGAAATAAAATTGAAAAATATGCCTAGGCCGGCACATCCCTGAATGAAAGTCCATGTAGTCAAACTGACTTCAGTGTCAACACACGCCTGCTAAGAATCTGGCCTGCCAATTTTACATGCGTTTGTGCAAATTAAAAATAAGCATCTCTGCCAGAGAATGCGAGTGATTAGATGGGAGGACAAGGACGAGAAGCTGGTGAAGGAGATTTGACATGCAACATTGCTGGTTGTTTTAAAAAATATAGTTGGCTAGTTATTCACAGCAAACACTTTAGTAATGATCAGTAGTAAAAATTGCGAGGCCAGTCCATCCTTCGGGTTCTATTTAAAATGTGCATGAAGTGCTGGCAGCATATTTGCAGTCCCCTGGCTGGGCTAACTGTGGTGAGAACAGAGGTGAACCAAGACAAAAGGGATCATTTAAAACTTTTAGAACTTTGTGATTTTTCCCTTATAAAGTTCTATCAGGAACATAAACAATATACAGTATTGCCGAAGATTTACTATCTATAATCAGGCCTGCAGACAGGACTTCCGGGTCCCACAACCGAACACCCTGCCACACACCCTCTCTTTTAGTGGGAATGGTGCTGCATTTAGCAGGGGTTGGACTAGATGACCTCATGATCCAACCCTATGATCAGGGCCGTCCCTGGGGGGGTGAACGGGGCGATCACCCCGGGTCCTGCGCTCTCCTGCTCCCAGAGGAGCAGTGCGTGGCCGAGGCCGTGACCCTCCCACGGCAGCACTTCGCCCTGCTGGGCCGGCCCTCCCTGGGGCGGGGCAGGTCAGCCTGCTGCCCCACAGAGGGTCCCCGGCTGCAACCTGGGCGGGGCCGGCCCTGCCGCTGGTTCCTCGGCCAGGGCCAGCTCCTGCCGGCAGCCCAGCCCGGCCCGGGGCTGTTTGGCCCGGCGCGGCCCCAGCTTAGGGCCTGGGGTTACTAAGGGGTGGGGATGGAGGGGGAACGCGGAGGTGGGGGAGCCAAGGAACGCCACAGGGGGGCTGTGGGCCCCGAATGTTTTTTGGGGGGCAGCAATGCCCCTGCCCCCACCTGTGTCCATTCCCCCCCCCCGTGAGCCCCGACCCGCTACCCCTACCTATCCCCCATCCTCCCGCAGGGGGCGGAGCAGGCCCACCCTTCGCCCCTCCACCGTGGGGTAGGGCGGGGGCCCCGTCCAGGCCAGTTGGCCCTGGGCCCTGCTCCCCCCTAGGAACGGCCCTGCCGATAATTCTATGATTTTCTCCTCCCCCTTTCCAGCTTGGATTGCTTGCCACTGCATTCCTCCACCCATTGCTCATCCCCCTCTTCTCTTCCCTTCCGCACTCTCCCTTCCTTTCACTAGGAGGCTGGTGACACACTGGAATGGGCGGTGGTGGAATCTCCATCCCTACAGGTTTTTAAGGTGGGCTTGAGAGCCCCCCAGTTGGGATGATTTAGTTCATGTCGGTCCAGCATCGAGTGGGTGGTTGGACTAGATGACCACTTGAGGTCCCTTCGAGCCCTCTTTTTTATGATTCTCTGATGTGCAGCTGTGGGACTGGACGGGACTCAACAGGCAATTAGCTTCTGCTGAGTGTAAGTCATTCTGACATCTGTCTTGGCTCCTTCCTTTTGAACAGTCAGTACTCTCTCAAGCAGAGAGTAAATTACACGTCCATTCCCTTTAAGCCCCCTGTTTAAGAAGAAGTTGGGGCATGTTCTTACCTTGGGAGAAAGGCAAAGAGGTTCAAGAATTTACACAGTAACATTCAATTCATTTCTTTAAAAGTGAGAGGAGAGAGCTGGCCACCTCGAGGGGACTCTGGAAGCTGAGACCACTGGACTGAGCCTTGATTTAGCTTTGTTTCTTGAGCTCATGGTCTGGCTTTCAGGTGGGAATACAAATCCAGTCACTGATTGGCTGGACTGCTCATGTGAGTTTCGTGAGCTGCTGTCTGATTGATATTTATTATTTTTCACCAGAAAGGGTTAGAGAGACTCACAAGAGTGATTATTCATTTCCAGTAACAAACACCTGATGAGTCTTTTCAATACTTGGAATTAGTTTTTCTGTGCACTGCAGAAAACATTAGCATTCAGGCAATCTTGAATCCTCAGGTTGGAAGAGAAAGTTTCACAGATATTAAACATTCACTGAACTGCCAAGTTCAGTAGACCAAGGGTATCTCTACATTGCTGACAGCAGTGTTTACAGTTCAGGACTGATTTTGTGGGTTTGATTGAGCAGCAGTGAAGACTTGCTCAATTGGACTCAGAGGTTGATCCTTTTAATCCACCCTGGCAAGCAGCATAGTGCGGTGTTGATGGGAGGGCATTTCCCATTGGTGCAGGGCTGTGCAGTAAGTAGGCATTAAGAAGTTGAGGGGAGATACTCCAGTTACTATATGTAGCTTTTTTATCTCCCATTGACGGCTGCTGAAATCTGCCACGTGTGTAGACCAGGCCTGAGTGCTGAAAGGAAAACTGTCTACTTTAAACAGCTTTGTGTGGAGCTACAGATGACAGTGCCTGAACATCTGTTGCTTCAACTAGCATGAATTTATTCGGTCATTGACGCTTAATGTAGTCTGGGGGAATGAGTATGAGGTTTGGAATCAAAGGAGCCTCAGGTTTTTTTGTAGTGTTCCAGAGAACTTCCCCAACTAGAGCAGAGCTTTTAGAAAAACAGACAATTTTGATCTTAAAATTGTCAGTGATGGAGAATCCACCATGTCCTTGATAAATGGTTCCAGTGGATAATTATTCACTATGACATTTTTTATGCCTGATTTCCAGTCTGAATTTCTCTAGCTTCAGCTTCAAGCCATTGGGTTGTATTACACATTTCTTTATTGAAGAGCCAATTAGTAAATCTTTATTCACCTTGGAGGTACTTATAGATTTTAATTAAGTCACCCCTTAACCTTTTCTTTGCTAAGCTAAATAGATAAACTCAAGCAGTTCAATCACTATAAAGAATGTTTTCAAATCCTTGAAGCATTCTTGTGATTATTCTCTGAACCTTCTCCAATTTATCAACCTCTTTCTTGACTTGTGGATACCAGCACTAATCAAAACGTCTTACAGTACAAGTCAAATGCCTTACAGAAGTCCAAGTACAATACATACATCAACACTGCTATTTTTATTAACCATACTTGTAGTCTTATTAAAAAGACATACCCCATCAGACTAATTTGATATCTTCCATAAACTCCTGTTGATTTGCATTCATTCCGTTATCCTCTTTAAGACCCATACCTGCTGCTCCTTTATTTTCATGGGACTGATGCCATACTGACAGTCTAATATTACCTGGTTTATTCTGTTTACCCTTTAAATATTGGCACATTAGCTTTCTTCCAGTGTTCTGTAAAATCCCCAATGCTCCAAGACTTATAGAAAATCAACATTAATGGTTCAAGTGGCTCCTCAGCCAGTTCTTTTAAACTCTTGGTTGCAGGTTATCTGGGTTGCTGATTTAGAAATGCTAACTTTAGTAGCGTCTGTTTAACATCCTCTAAATATATTAGTGGAATGGAAAGAGCAATATTACAGTATGATCATGTTATATCTGTTTTCCCACCAAATACAACGTAAAAACATTTATTGAACACTTCTGCCTTTTCTGCATTTTTCTTGACTATTCTATCATTTTCTTCTAGTAATGAACCAATACTTTTTGTTTCTAAAATATTAAATAAAAACAAACCTCCTTATGTCCTTAACTCTGAACATAGAGTTTTCCTTGTGTCCCTTTGCATCCCTTATCAATTTTCTACAGCCCCTAACTTCCATTTATATTAATTGTCATCTTCCCCTTTCTTCTATTTGTTACATATTATTTTAGAAATCTTTTATAGTTGTCTTCACTTCCCTTCTAAACCAAGTTGTATTTTTTTTTTTGAACTAGCACAGCCTTCTTCCTCAGTCGTGAGGATAAGGGCTTTTGGGGACATCTAGTAAAGTGGTCTTAAATGATTCCAGAATATCATACACATTTTTGGATTAGAATCTTCCTTTCAGCTGATTTGGCTCATAATTGTTTTCAGTTTTGTGAAATTGGCAGTATTACTACATCTTGTGTGTGTGTGTGTGTGTGTAAAACTGGTCTGGACTTTATTTTGTGTGCATATAATAAACTAATCAAATCGTGATCACTAGCACCTAAGCTACCATTGTTTTATTTCTGTGACCAGTTTCACTTTGTCTATGAGGAGACGCAATAAAGAATACTCTCATGTTGGCTGAAACACTTTTGTGGTGTTTCTCTGAATCCTCTCTGAGTTGTCATTTTTCTTCTTGAATTATGGGCATCAGATTTGGACACAGTATTCCAGCTGTAGTTAGTTGCACCAGGTAAAAGAACTTTTCCACTCTTACTTGATATCCCCCAGTTTATGCATTCCAGGATCCCATTCGCTCTTTTGGCAGCACAGTTGCTCTACCGATGGTCTGCCATGACCTCCAGATCGAAATCAGAGTCACTGATAGAGACTAGCCCCAACAACCATGGCGTGGTACAAAAAGGACTGAACCTTAGTAATATGTAAATCAAAACTGCAAGGTTTTTGGTATTTTTCTCTCTAGTGTCGGTCATTTTCATTTCAGACAGAAGCAGCGTGCATCAGTGAGAAATGTAGTTTGCCTTTCAGAATGATGCCAGAGAGCAGCTGACCACAGCAGTACAAGAGGCTGCAAGATTCCATGTACCCTGTGAAGAGATGCAGCACTGCCCAGGACTGGCAGTAAGTAGCCATTCTGCAGGATCCAATTGGGCCTACGTGTATTGTAGCATCTGTGAGTAGGTCTGCACAGTGCTGGGACCGAGTCTCACAGCCTGGGATAGCAGCGTGCTAAAAATAGCTGAGTAGGTGCTGCTTTGATGTTCAGGTTCAGGGTGTAATGCCAGGAGTAGGGGTGGGTTTCTGAGCCCGAGTTCCAGCCCAAGCCATCCATGGCTGAGATGGGAGACAGCATATGGCTACAGTTCTGTGTCTGAATTTTTGTTTCTGGTGGAGGTGCCTGGAGCATCAGACTGGTGCACCTTTGGCTGTTGAATGGGAGAAGCACAAAGTCCCTCACCAAAGGCTGTTATGTAAGTTAAGTTGTCATGGGATAAAAGGGAAGGTCCTTTCATGGATTGAGAACTGGTTAAAAGACAGGGAACAAAGGGTAGGAGTAAATGGTAAATTCTCAGATTGGAAAAGGGTAGCTAGTGGTGTTCCCCAAGGGTCGGTCCTAGGACCAGTCCTATTCAATTTATTCATAAATGATCTGGAGAAAGGGGTAAATAGTGAGGTAGCTAAGTTTGCAGACGATACTAAACTACTCAAGATAGTCAAGACCAAAGCAGATTGTGAAGAACTTCAAAAAGATCTCACAAAACTAAGTGATTGGGCATCCAAATGGCAAATGAAATTTAATGTGGATAAGTGTAAAGTAATGCACATTGGAAAAAATAACCCCAACTATACCTATAATATGATGGGGGCTAATTTGGCTACAACGAGTCAAGAAAAAGATCTTGGAGTCATTGTGGATAGTTCTCTGAAGATGTCCGTACAGTGTGCGGAGGCGGTCAAAAAAGCAAACAGGATGTTAGGGATCATTAAAAAGGGGATAGAAAATAAGACTGCAAATGTATTATTGCCCTTATATAAATCCATGGTACGCCCACATCTCGAATACTGTGTACAGATGTGGTCTCCTCATCTCAAAAAAGATATTCTAGCACTAGAAAAGGTTCAGAAAAGGGCAACTAAAATGATTAGGGGTTTGGAGAGTGCCTCGTATGAGGAACGATTGAAAAGGCTGGGCCTCTTCAGCTTGGAAAAGAGGAGACTGAGGGGGGACATGATAGAAGTATATAAAATTATGACTGATGTGGAAAAAATGGACAAGGAAAAGTTGTTTAAATACTCCCATAATACGAGAACCAGGGGTCACCAAATGAAACTGATAGGTAGCAGGTTCAAAACAAATAAAAGGAAGTTCTTCTTCACATAACGCACAGTCAACTTGTGGAACTCCTTACCTGAGGAGGTTGTGAAGGCTGGGACTATAACAATATTTAAAAGGGAACTGGATCAGTTCATGGTGGCTAAGTCCATAAATGGCTATTAGCCAGAAAGGGGTTAAGAATGGTGTCCCTAGCCTCTGTTTATCAGAGGATGGAGACGGATGGCAGGAGAGTGATCACTTGATCATTGCCTGTTAGGTTCACTCCCTCTGGGGCACCTGGGCACTGGCCACTGTCGGTAGACAGATACTGGGCTAGATGGACCTCTGGTCTGACCCAGTACGGCCTTTCTTATGTTCTTATGTTCTAAAGTGATGATTAGCTATCTGAATCCCTGCAACCTTAGGAGGACAGGGTGAGGGCCCCTCACTTTGCTCTGAGTGGCTTTCCCTAGCTGAACCAGAGTGAGGCTGTCTTGCTCCAGGGCCAGTTACATCCTGCTTTCCTTGAGCCAGGAGGGCATTTTACGACTCTGTGAGGAAGGCAGAAAGGGGGATGCTGCAGCATCCCGGAAGCAAGGGTGAATCCATTTATTTCAGAATCCGGGGGAGGAATAATGGCTCTTACTTTGCTCGGTTTCATCTCAAAAGACACTCTTTAAATGGATTATAAGTGTCTAAAATTATCATATTTCAGCACTGCCCCAGGCACTCTCCATAGCTGCTGCACTGAGAACAGAGCTCATGATCCAACAATTACATCTTTGAGCAATGCATTGCAGTGTTTTGGCGGCGGCAACAGGCTCCTCCCACTCATAGACTCATAGACTTTAAGGTCAGAAGGGACCAGTACGATCATCTAGTCTGACCTCCTGCAAAATGCAGGCCTCAAGACCTCACCCACCCACTCCAGCAATAGGCCACCAACCTATGACTGAGTTATTTACCTCCTTAAATCATGATTTAAGGACTTAAGATACAGAGAATTCACCGGTAGGTGAACCATGCCCTGTGCTACAGAGGAAGGCGAAAAACCCCCAGAGCCCAGGCCAATCAGCCCTGGGGGAAAATTCCTTCCCGACCCCAAATATGGCGATCAGTTAAACCCTGAGCACGCGGGCAAGTCTCAACAGCCAGTTATCCAAGAAACAATTCTCTGTAATAACTCAGAACCCACCCCACGTATTCTACCCTCTTAGGCCACTTGTAAATCCACCACACATAGCCAAATATCAGTCAATTTCCAAAATAGGCTAATCATACCATCCCCTCCATAAATTTATCAAGCTCAGTTTTGAAAGCAGTTATGGTTTTTGCCCCCACAACTCCCCTTGGAAGGTTATTCCAGAACTTTACACCTCTAATGGTTAGAAACCTGTGTCTAATTTCAAGCCTAAATTTCTTGATGGACAGTTTATAACCATTTGTTCTGGTGTCCACATTGGTGCTGTACTCAAATAATTCCTCTCCCTCCCTGATGTTAATCCCTCTGATGTATTTATAGAGAGCAACCATATCCCCCCTCAGCCTTCTTTTGGTTAAGCTAAACAAGCCAAGCTTCTTGAGTCTCCACTCCACGACCAAGTACCTGAGAATCTGTGACCCAGAATTGGATCCCGACCCATGGTTTGAAAACCACTGACTTAGAGGGTGGGCTGGGAAGAGTGTAGCTACCGGAAAAATAGATGGAAGACAACACAATAACAAGAGAGGCTTCTTCTCTATGGAGTGTAATGGGAGATGGGAGCTGCGGTAAGAAGTTTTCCACTAACTTGCTCCTGAATGGCCAAATGCACCTGGAGCCAAACCACAGCGAGAATATCTGTGTGGTTGTCTCTCATTGTAAAGGAAACATGAAGTTACATAGTAGGAAATGGAATCTCTGCCCAGTTCTCCAATGACAGAAATCACACACTGGTGAAAGCAGGTTGGATCTGGGGAGATGGTGCCTTCAGTGGGAGAGAGCTCAGTGTGGAACATGTAAAGGGATAGCCTCACTATGTTAAAGCTTACATGCAAACAGTTGAAGCTATTGGTTCCAGGGAAGAGAAGTTGAAGGAAGTAGCACAGTTATTTTATCAGTGAAAACTAAAACAAATAAATCATTTAGTTCCTCTACCGTTTCCACATTTTCTGTTATTGTTTTTCCCTCTTTAATGAAAAATGGCCCTACGTTGTCCTTGGTCTTCCTTTTGTTTCTAATGTATTAAAAATGTTTTTTTGTTACCCTTTATGCCTTCAGTTAGCTTGATCTCACTTTCTGATTTTCCCCCTACATAATTGTGTTGTTTGTTTATAGTCATCCTTTGTGATTTGACCTTGTTTCTACTTTTTGTAGGACTCTTCCTTTATTTTTAGATTATTGAAAATCTCCTGGTTAAGCCACGATGGTCTCTTGCCATACTTCTTATCCTTCCTATGCAGTGGAATAGTTTGTTCTTGTGCCCTTAATAATGTCTCATTGAAAAACTGCCAACTGTCTTCAGTTGTTTTTCCTCTTAGAGAGGCTTCCCATGGGATCCCTCCTACCAACTCCCTGAGTGTGATAAAGTCTGTCTTCTTGAAATCTATTGTCTTTATTTTAGTGTTCTCTCTCCTACCATTCCTTAGAATCATAAACTCTACCATTTCACGATCACTTTCACCTACGTTACCTTCTGCTTCCAAATTCTCAACCAGTTTCTCTCTGTTTGTCAAAATGAAGTTCAGAATGGCTTCTCCCCTAGTAGCTTTCTCCACCTTTTGAAATAAAAAATACATTCCAAGAACTTGCTGGATAATCTGTGCCTTGCAGTGTTATTTACCCAACAGAGGTTTGGGTGGTTGAAGTCCCCCATCATCTTTGGATAATTTTAATTGTTGAAAAAAAGCCTTATCCACCTCAAACCAACCTGTTAGCTTTCTATGATGGGGTAACAAGCCTTGTGGATAGAGGAGAAGCGGTAGATGTGGTATATCTAGACTTTAGTAAGGCTTTTGATACAGTCTCACATCATCTTCTGATTAACAATCTAGGGAAGTACAACCTGGATGGAGCTCCTATAAGATGGATGCAAAACTGGTCGGATAACCAGAGAGTAGTCATCAACGGTTCACAATCATGTTAGATGGGCATAATGAGCAGGGTATTTTTGGGATCAGTTCTGGATCTGGATTCCTTCTTGGACTGTTGATTGGAGTTGCTCTGTGGGGCTTGTGTATATGCAGTCTGGTTAGCAGGGGGCACAGTGATAGGATGGAGGAATCTTTGGAAGATTTATCTGTTAAAAAGAAGTCTCCACTGAGCATGTGTGAACAGATTTTTCAACTGCTTGCAACTTGCCAGATTTGGGCCAATAATCACAGAGATGGCAAAAGGCACATTCCTGATTTAAACCAAAAAAAAAAAAAAGCCACCCTCCCAAACTTCACGACCTTCCTCCAATGCTAAAGCGTTTCAGAGAAAAAGTCTCAAGGGCTGGATAGTGTATATTTCTCTGACCTTGTTCTTAGAAACAACTGAGCTGTTCTGACTGAAACTTTCCCAGAATAATTCAGCCTGAGGCAAACAGCTGGCATGAATAGTTTCAATCCAAATGATTAAAATTTCACAGATTTATATGCAACTGAAAGCAGTCTTGTCCATAATTTCAGCTCTCATGTCTTGACATAAGTATAGCCATAGTGGGTCAGACCAATGGTCTATCTAGCTTAGTAGCCTGGCTTTTGACAATGGCCAGTCCCAGATGCTGAGAGGGAATGAACAGAACAAGGCAATCGTGGAGTGATCCACCTGTCTTCCACTCCCAGCTCCTGGGAATCAGAACTTCAAGGTCCGTCATGGCTAGTAGGTGAATATAAGTGTGTCTCAGTAGGAGCATCTTTGCGTTTGGCAATGCACACTGTGTCCGTATTCAGGAGGGAGGTTGGTAAATTGGAAAGAGTCCAGAGTAAAGCCCTGAGAACAATGAAAGTTTAGAAAACGTGCCTTTTAAAAGATTCAAAGAGCTAAATCTATTTAATTTAACAAATGGAATGTTGGGGTTGGTGGTGTCATTTGATCCCTTTCTGTAAACACTTACTCAGGGAAGAAAAATGTGATTATTAGGTGGCTCTTCAAGGTAGCAGAGAAAGGTACCACAAGAACCAGTTGTTGGAAGATGAAGCTAGGGAAGAACTTTAGTTAGGGTTATGGTGGATTCCCCACCACTGGAAATCTTTAAATCAAGATTGGTGTTTTTTTTTCCTAAGACATCTACTCTAATTCCCCCAGAAATGGATACAGAGGTCAGCCTAGATGATCACAGGAGTCCCTTCTGGCCTCATGACTGTGTGCTGCTCCTGATGCGTGTAGTAGGTACAGGCCTAGTATAAGGCCTTTAACCTGAACCAAAGTAAGGTCAAGACATTGCTAAACCGAGATACGTCATTAAAAGTTGGCAAGAAGGGGATAAATGTTGCATAAACATAACTAAGCATATTATATACACAAGGTACCAAGACACCCAGGAACATTCCATAGATAAGGAAGAACAGGCAGACCCATCCCAGTAACAAGGGAGTAACATGATGGATAGTTAGAACCAACATGAACAAGGTGATAGGCAGCACCTAACTACATTCCTTAATACGTCAGAAATATTGTGAAAGTTGTTTGTCTAGGGGTATAAAAATGTATTTGTGGGGTATGTTCGGGGTCCGGCCTAGGGGGCAGTGGAAAGTCCCGCCACTGACTGAGCCGAGTCCATTGTCCTAGGGTCAGTATCCATAGTGTGCCCTTGGATGAGTCTTAGAGCACTCCAGGGGAACTGCTGCTGTATCCACTGTGGCAATAAACCTGCTCGACGTACCTTCGTACCTTGCTAGACTCTGTGGTCATTGGGGTTCTCTTTGGGTCTGCTGTGTCAGCTATCTGGAGAAGCTGGGGCAGCACTTAGAGGGAACACACGCACGCAGCCGAGTGATACCAATGTTGGAGAGAGCCGAGCACCACACCGGTAGCCTCGGACAACATATACCTCTCTTCCTGTGCACAGAATTTTTTCTTTTGCTTACTTTCTCATCCCTCCTCCTCATTTTGCTTTCCACTGCTGACTTCTCTCCCACCCTTCCTGTTCCTTCGTTCATTCATTCTTTCCTGGCCTGCTATTTATGTGATCAGTTTATAAGAAAATAAGGCAGTGTAGCGGGTTTTTTTTTGTTTTTTAATTCCTTCCCCCCCCCCTGCTTTGTTCAGTTTCATATTCCAAACTGCATCCCCCTTAGAGTAAGGGCCATGTGAGCTTTTCATCTCTAGAAAGCCCCATACAAAGCCTCAGTGCTCTAGTCTAGCCAAATGTATCAGTGCCCACCTTTCCCCTGGATGGAAGGTCCTAAGGAGGCAGAGGGTATCCAGGAGCTGTGGCCTGAACCCTGGTGCTACTACTATTCATGTTGTTCATACACATATTCAGACCTGTAGCATGTTCAGAAGGCATACATAAAATCACAGGCCAATTTGTCATTCTGGAACATTCTGGCCTTGTCAGCTCAAACAGAAACCCTCCCAAATAACTCTTGTGCCTTTTGGCTCACTACTGGCCAGAAGACACCTGGCTTATGGTTCTCTGGGTCTGCTTTGCCTTCCTGCTGCTCAGGAAGCAGCATGAATCAGTTACTATCCTGTCCCAGGTCATTGGGTATGTGACCTGTGTGCAGTCAGCACTCCCACTAGGCACAGGAAGGATATTTCATAGTAAAAGATTGGCCAGAAGGCTTCACCTATTTAAAAGCTTTGTTGGATGGCTCACTGCCTTCTGCAGGATACCTCCCAGGCTAACAAGCAAACAGGGAGCTTTAAAAATGATGATGCACTACAGAGCAGGTTTCAGACAAACAAAAGGAAGTATTTCTTTACACAATGGAGACTCAACCCATGGAACTCCTCCAGGGGATGTTGTGAAGGCCAAGACTGGAAAAGTGTTCAGAAACAAACCAGGTAAATTCATGGAGGATAGATTCACCAGTGGCTATCAGGATGTGCAGTAACTGCTGTTTGTCAGACCCTGGGAATGGATGATGGGATAGATCACCTGATGATTACCAGCTTTCCTCATTCCCTCTTAAGCACCGGGCATCGTCCATTGTCGGAAGGCAGATTACTGGGATAGATGGACCATTGGTCTGATCCAGTATATGACTGTTCTTATTTTGTTAATACAGACGTGACTTTTTTTTCAAAGGGTAGCTAGCCACGTCAGTCTAGTTCAGCAAAACAAACAAGGAGTCGTGTCACTTTAAATTTGTTAGTCTTTGCAAGTGCCACAAGACTCCTTTGTTTTGCCTTTTTTTCATTCTCACCTGTGCACCAGATAAACAGTTTCTGTCTATGCTCTTAGGGCTCAAATGCTTTTTATTATTCTGGTGAAAGCCACAGAATTTATATAAACTCTAAAGAAAAGGAAGTTTTTCAATAAATTTTTTTTAAATGCCATTTGAGCTTAGAATATAGTTTCCAAAGCCAAATGATACTTTTGTCATGCAATGAGAGTGACAGACAAAAATCTATCTTCAATAAGCAGCTTAAAAGCAAACACTTTAGAGACTTTGTAAGGCATAAATCTGCAATTACTGGCTCTGCAGATGAAGTGCAGTTTTGTGTTTAAGGCTGATTAAAAACTCGCAAATCCCTAAGAAATTAATGCACTTGTCTCCTGATGATAACAAAAGTGGGTAGTTCAGTCAAGTAAAACTTCAAGGAGGTGGCTGCAATTTCCCTTTTGTTGTTTCTGTTCATCTCCCAGTTCAAAAGGTAAGAAACTGATGAAAACCTTTTCAAGTAAAAAGTGAAAGCACTCTTAATAAACATGACAGGGAACTGCTCTGCTCAGGGAGCTGGCAGGCAGCTAGCGATTCACAACGATCAGAACAGAGTGGCGTAGATACAGGCTGTTCAATATCTTCATTAATGAAGGAGAAGGGAGTGGATTGCACTTTCAGCAAGTTTGCAGGTGACACTAAGCTGGTAGATAAACTGGAGGTTAGAGATAGGACACAGGGTGATCTAGACGAATTGAAGGATTGGGCCAAAAAAAAATCTGAGGAGGTTCAACAAGGATAAATGGATGGAAGCATCTTATACACTACTACAGACTGTGGACTGACTCACTAGGTAGCCATTCTGTAGAAAAGGCCCTAGGGGTTTCAGTGGACAAGTAGCTGGTTATGAGTCAACACTGTGCTCTTATTGCAAAGAAGGCTAACAGCATATTTGGTTGCATTAGGAGGATCATTGCCAGCAGATGTAGGGAAGTGGTTATTCCCCATTATTCAGCCCTGGTGAAGCCTCATTTGGATTATTGTGTCCAGTTTTGGGTCCCCCACTACTGAAAGGCTGTGGACAAATTAGAAAGAGTCCAGTGGAGGGCAACAAAAATGATTAGGGGCAAAAGCACGCCTTATGAGCAGATGCTGAAGGAGCAGGGCTTCGTTAGGCTATGTCTACACTGATATATAAATTCACTACCATCAGATCAATTTAGCCGGATCAACTGAGCAGTCAGTAACAACACACTTGGCAGGAGTTACGCAAGCTACGCTGTGCTCACAGTGTATGGCCCATCCTGGGTGCTTTACATCTGTCCTGCCAGAGACCAGTGAGCTCTCTGTGACTGGGGCCTCCTGGGATACCTTCCTGAATGTGCAAAAATCAGGGCAAGCTGCAAAACCAGGAGCTAAACTCCCCAAACACTGATGGGTGGTACTTAAACCAGTCTCCCTATCAGTCACAGCCAGGCCTCTGGTTCCCCACACCGGGTACCAAGAACTCTGCCCAAAATAGAAACAGCTCCCTTTATTGCACTCCAGCTCTTCTGGCTCCCACCTAGCCGCACGGTCCCTTAAAGGTATAGGTTCTCCTGACCCCAAGGGGCCAGCCACAGCACACAGGACAATATAGGTTTGGATCTTACCCAAAATACCACACTGAGAGCCAATCCTTTAGCAACTACAACTAAAGGTTTAATATAAGAAGAAAAGAAACAAATATGAGATGTTAAAGGGTCAAAGCGAATCACATACATACAAATGATTTAAAGTTCATGAAAAGCAGTTTGCAGGCTTGTTCCTCTGGTAAACACCCAGCATTAGGGTGGGCCTCAATCCTTTGTTCAGTCTCAGAGGAATAGTTCCAGAGATGGGTGTTGGCTGTAGACTGAGGACTTGAGAGCAAGATGCAGTTGGAGTTGCTGCCTTATATCATCTCTGGCCTTCTCCATGCTGTGTGCAGTTCTCTCCAATCAAACTGGAGTTGAGTCACATGTTTAAGTCCTAGTGGCTCAACAGGTTTTCTTCTTTATCCTGTTATCTGAGGAGCTTCCTTAATAGGCCCTTAAGGAGACAATGGCTGGGCAGACATTCAGTCTGGGGCATTTTCCCAACCTTACACAAGTTAAAATATAACAATCACATTCCTAACTTCTAATATGAATACAAATCCTACACAAACTATATGATCATTCCCACAAATTATTACCTTTCTATTGACATCAAACATGGCATAGTTCCTATGGATTATAACAATTATAAAATATTAATACACAATAATATCATAAATGGTTCCTTAAATCCTGACAGCATCACACTCTCTCTCTCTCTTTCTCTTACCATTGCCTTGGCAAGGTGTCAGCCAGCTTCCTCTGCCAGTAAGATTTCAGGGCCCCGTTCTCTGAGATGCGAGGGCAATGGAAGAGTGAGGGTGGGGTCTGCAGGCACCCGGAGCCCTCGTCCTGTGTCTCACACCAGTTACGAGCTAGAGTCAGGTTCCCAGCAGCTCTAATTCAATCCACCTGCACCTAGTCCCTCACGGGATGTCTACACTGCAGCTGGGAGAGCGCCGCCCAGCCTGGGAGGACAGCCTCAGACCAGAGCTCAAGCCAGCACACTAAAACTAGCAGAGTGGATGCTGCTGCTCCCGGAGAGAGAGAAGCCACCTGCCCCAGCTCGGACCCAGGGCTGGGAGAACACAAGAGCCTGCCCTGTTGCCTGGGTGGCAATGTCCACATTGCTCTGTGTGGTGTGGTTATGAAGCTGGGCTCTACTGCTAAAGAAGAACAGGGCTCTGTGTTGAACAAAGAGAGCAAATCACTTCTCTAGTGTGATATTCGATCTGGGCTCAAAATGTCCTGTCTAGGTGTCAGGCTGACTGATCCCAGATTGTGTTCCCTAGCACCAGCATGGGAATGAGCTCAGCAGACACACTGAAAGAGCAACGCCTCCTGACTCACCACCGGTGGGAGGGTCCAGTGCCCTTATTGCCCAGGTCCAACTATACATAGGGTGGGAGAGGTGACAAGCTCGAAGACCAAGGGAGCAGAGCAGTGGCCCCCGGCTCTATCAGCTCATTCAGGCAGGTTCACAAGGCCTTGATCCTGCAATGTGTATTCCAGCCACTTTCAGCCATGCCACTCATGCTAGAGCTGCCGCTTCTTTGCCTTGCCAAAGTTACAAGCGTTGTCTGCAGCACTTACCAGGTTCTTGCCTTTTTGCACAAAAGCTCTCCTGGGTTCATTACAGAGGTTTCTTTGTTGTCACTCTGACATTGCATGGTCTTTAAGGGGGGAAAAAACCCGCGATGGCCAACAATGCTGTAGTAATTTGTTCCCTCGACAGATTGTACAAGGTATGGTTGCCAACAAACATTTCATGTAGGATGAGCTCAATGTACCTGGTCTTTCCTAGCTGTAAATGACACATGCTAATAATGCACAGTGACAATGAACTTTATTACAGTTGGAGCCCTGAAAATCCGCAGACCATTTCTTGTGGGTTGTGGATCGCACGTAGCGCTAAGGCGGGAAAGCAGCTGTCTGCAGCTCAAGGCCAAGGCTAGGATTCGGTTATGGATCTCATGACTTTCTGGGACCTCCAGGATTTTGGGGGCAGGGCTGGAGCAGACAGCTGTCATCTGCCAGCCTCAAGCCACTGAACAGTCTACTGGCTGTTAACAGCCAGAACAGGGGCCTGGGTTGGGTCAGCCACTGCTACAGCGCCGCGGCAGGGCTGGTGCAGCTGCAAGTCCTGGGAGATTTTCCTCTTTTCTCCAGGGTATTTTGAGTAAACCTTACAATCGCTCTGGAAAAGAAATTAACACAAAAAGTAACTAAATTTCAAAATAGTTATGATTAAATCGTAGGTCTAATCACACTGCAAAGAATAGTATACTAATTGAAATGGACTATAAATATTTTGAATGGTTTTCTACAGTTTCAAATCTATTCTTTTCATTTATAATACATTATACAGTCGAATTCCAAAGGGGTAGCCGTGTTAGTCTATTGTAGAAAGACAACAGAGTCCTGTGGCACTTTTAAAGACTAACAGATTTATTTATCGCATGAGCTTTCGTGGGAGAAAATCCCACTTCGTCAGACGCTTTGAAGATGGGAAAGTAACAGAATGGGAGGAAATTAAATGCAGGGGAGTGTGTGACATAGGATCAGGTCAGGCTGTAACAGCAAATCAAAATAGGTGTTAGGATTCAAACACTGGGGAACAGCACATAGAGGAGGGTGAGGTCAAATCATTTGTTGTAATGAGAGAAAAATCCATAGTCCCTGTTTAACCCCAAAACAACTGAGTCAAATTTGCATATAAGTTCGAGTTCTGCAGTTTCTCTTTGAAGCTGTGATTCGTTATTCATCTGTTTCAACACAGCTATTAACAAGTCGTCAAGGGAGTGAGCAGGGAGATTGAAGTGTTCCCCTATTGGTTTTGTAGTGTTGCAATTTCTGATGTCAGATTTGTGTCCATTGATTCTTTGGTGCAGAGACTGTCCTGTTTGTCCAATATATAAGGCAGAGGGGCATTTGCGGCACATGATGGTATAAATCACATTGGTGGATGAGCAGGTGAACAAGCCCTTGATGGAGTAGGTGGCTTGATTAGGCCCTGTGATGGTGTCATCAGTAGAGATCTGAGGGCAAAGTTGGCAGCGTGGTCTGTTTCAGGGATATGTTCCTGCTTTAGTGTTTCTGTTGTATGATATGTAGTTGCTGGTGAGTATCCTTTTAAGGTTAGGGGGCTGTCTGAAAGCGAGGAGAAGTCTGTCTCCTAAGGCTTGAGAGAGTGAGGGATCATCTTGTAAAATAGGCTGTAGATCTTTGATGATGTGATGAAGAGGTCTGGCTTGGGGGTTGTAGGTGGTGACCAGTGGCATTCTGTTGTTGTTTTTCATGGGCTTCTCCTGCAATAGTTGACTTCTGGGTACCCGTCTGGCTCTGTCAATTTGTTTCTTCACTTCTGTGGGTGGGTACTGTAGTTTTAAGAATGCCTGGTTGAGATCCTGAAGGTGTCTGTCTCTGTCTAAAGGGTCAGAGCAAATGCGGTTATATCTTAGGGCTTGACTGTACACAATGGATCATGTGGTGTGTCGAGGATGAAAGCTCGAGGGATGTAGGTAACTATACCGATCAGTAGGTTTGCGGTATACGGAGGTCTTTATGTGCCAAATGCTAATTTGCACTGTAGTGTCCAGAAAGTGGATCTCTTGTGTGGAGTGTTCCAGGCTAAGTTTGATTGTGTTGTGGAAATTGTTGAAATCTCTATGGAAATCTTCAAGGGCATCTTTACCATGGGTCCAGATGATGAAGATGTCATCAATATAGCATAGGTAAATTAGAGGAGCTATGGGATGAGACGTGATCATCAAAGGTCTACAGCCTATTTTACAAGATGATCCCTCACTCTCTCAAGCCTTAGGAGACAGACCTCTCCTTGCTTTCAGACAGCCCCCTAACCTTAAAAGGATACTCACCAGCAACTATAGATCATACAACAGAAACACTAAAGCAGGAACATATCCCTGAAACAGACCACGCTGCCAACTTTGCCCTCAGATCTCCACTAATGATGCCAACACAGGACCTAATCAAGCCACCTACTCCATCAAGGGCTTGTTCACCTGCTCATCCACCAATGTGATTTATGCCATCATGTGCCGGAAATGCCCCTCTGCCTTATATATTGGACAAACAGGACAGTCTTTGCGCCAAAGAATCAATGGACACAAATCTGACATCAGAAATTGCAACACTACAAAACCAATAGGGGAACACTTCAATCTCCCTGCTCACTCCCTTGACGACTTGTTAATAGCTGTGTTGAAACAGATGAATAATGAATCACAGCTTCAAAGAGAAACTGCAGAACTCGAACTTATATGCAAATTTGACTCAGTTGTTTTGGGGTTAAACAGGGACTATGGATTTTTCTCTCATTACAACAAATGATTTGACCTCACCCTCCTCTATGTGCTGTTCCCCAGTATTTGAATCCTATTTTGATTTGCTGTTACAGCCTGACCTGATCCTATGTCACACGCTCCCCTGCGTTTAATTTCCTCCCACTCTGTAACTTTCCTATCTTCAAAGCGTCTGCCGAAGTGGGATTTTCTCCCACGAAAGCGCATGCGATAAATAAATCTGTTAGTCTTTAAAAGTGCCCAGGACTCTGTTGACATTATACAGTGTTCACGATGTTATTTTTATTATAAATAGTTGTACTGTAAAAAGATAACGAAGGGGGCTAGTGTTTTCAGGTCACTGTATACAAATGCTGTAATGCAATCTTTATCATGAACGTTCAATTTACAAATGTAGAATGATTTAGAGCTTTCACTCAATCGCTGTTTACACATGCGCTTAACTCAAACAAATTAATGCATTTTTGTGTCAAGACACTCCGTAGCAACTAGACCCAACGTGCCAATTACGGAAATGCCGCCCAATTCCAAAGTGCCAGCCTTGTGCCCCTTGCTCTTAGATTATCTACGGATTTGTTTCACAGGCGCAGAGGGATGAGGGCAATTGCCAGCAACCCATAAGGATGCTTCCGAGAGTGCATCAGAGCTGCTCCACCCCCTGGTGTCTCCAGCAGTCCTGGACAATCAATAGTGACCCTGGCCCATAGTCTTTGGGCAATGTGGGAGAGCCAGTTAAACACATCCCAAGCAGTAGAGGAGTTGCTTTCACCATCCCCTTCCTGTTGTCAGGGTTGGCCATTGGAGTGGGTTTTTGGGGGGGGGCTACCACTCAGGGGACTCCTCCTTCTGCCACTTTCCACTGCTGATCCTGCCTCTCTCCACTGAATCATCCAAGCTAAGGTGCTCTGGACCAGGTAACTGCCTCCTGTTTGCTGCACAGAGGTGTCTGCTACCCACCAGCCCTGTACCTACTTGTTGCTGAGCCAAGGTTGGGGAAGAGGGGAAGCCTGGATGATGCTGGCTCAGGAATGAGTGCTGCTAACAGCAGCTGCTATTGACTGAAAAAGGGTTCAGGCTCCTGTGTGCACTGTTTAAAGAGACAGCGCTCTCGCCGTCCCTCATGCTCCCCACCCCAAACACACGCACCACCCTCCCGTAGGCCTTAACACACATACATTCTTACACCAAACCAAGATCTGCAATGGCACCCATGGTGAGCCAGGAATGCCAAAGGGCTGCAGGATGGCCGTGGGTCTTGGCTGATGAAGTCTATGTGGACAGAACAAAGTCCACCATGAGCCACAGGCCACATGCCAGGCACCATGAGCTGTAGCAGTTGTGCAGAAGTAAGAATCATAGAATATTGGAATGGACGGCATGAGGTCATCTACTCCAACCCCTGGCTTAAAGCAGGACCACTCCCACTAAATCATCCCAGCCAGGGTTTGTAACTGGGCCTTAAACATCTATAAAGATGGAGATTCCACCACCTTCCTAGGTAACCAATTCCAATGCTTCACCACCCTCCTAGTGAGAAAGCTTTTCCTAATATCCAACCTAGACCTCCCCACTTGCAACTTGAAACCATTGCTCCTTGTTCTGTCCTCTATTACCACTGAGAACAGCTTAGCTCCCTCCTCTTTGGAGCACCCCTTCAAGTAGTTGAAGGTTGCTATCAAATCCCCCCTCAATCTTCTCTTCTGCAGACTAAATAAGGCTAGTTCCTTTAGTTTCTCCTCGTAAGTCATGTACCATTCCAGCCTTATGTCTGATTGACTGAACAAGAAGTAGGCTCTAAAGTTCAATGCTGTTTTGTTTTTGACTGCAGTTAGGTAACAAAATTCTATATTTGTAAATTGCACTTCCACGCTAAAGTGATTGCACTGCAGTACTACTGTGAGGTGAACTGAAAAATATTATTGCTTTTGGTTATCTTTTTTTACAGTGCAAATATTTGTAAAGCACTCTACACTTTGCATTCACTGTTGTAACTGAAATGAATATCTTTTAAAATTTAGAAATCATCCAAAAATATTTAAGTAAATGGTATTTTATTATTGTTTAAAAATGTGAGTAGAACTGTGATTACTCATATTTTCCTATCTCGAGCTTAATTGCAATTAAGTAGTTTAATCATTTAACAATCCTACTGTTTTGTCATCCTTGTATGGGGACATGTTGAAGTGAATCAGTCATAAGAAGCAGAGGGGTAATCATGTTAGTCGGTTTCAGCAAAACAAACAAGGAGTCCTGTGGCACCTTAAAGACTAACACATTTATTTGGGCATAAGCTTTCATGGCCTTTACCCACTTCCTCAGATGCAACACAAGAGTCATAAGACTCTTTATACTCTTAGTCCTATACTCATAAGAATGGCTATACTGGGTCAGCACAATGGCCCATCGTGGCCTGTCTTCAGATAGTGACCAATGCCAGGTGCCTCGAGGGAATGAAAAGAACAAATAATCATTAAGTGAACAAATCAGCACCAAGGAGGCATCAAAGTCAGGCTGCAATGGCCAGGCCTCACACACCAGGGAAAGGTGATGTAGGTCACAAGATGGTGATGAATGGCAGATGTGCTGTGCCAGGTGGAAGGTGTTCTTATTGATGTGGTTCTGCATCTGACACGGATGTCTGTTTGGCTGAGTGCATTAATCTTTGTATATGTGCATCCTCAGGATTACCCCTGGCTCAGATCTTTAAGTGGGACCTCTCTTAGCCCAGTGATCTAGAGCCTGGCTTGGATCTTAAGCAGGGATTGAGTTAGCCTGGTGATCCTAAGCTGAGGTGCTCCTTTGGTTAACACTTTGGGTTACCTTTGGCTCAGGTCGCTCCTGAGGACTCGGTTAGGTCAGTGACCTTAAGCCTAGGCGTACCCTGTTTGCAGAGGTAAACTGAGGCAACACTCACGATTGAAGAAACTAACACGACCATGGATCCTTGTAGAAATGAAGGTGCCAGGTTAGGCTTTATTGCAACATAGCACAATGGCAAACAATCTATCTCAACAGATTTGTTGGCAGCATTCATGCTATCAATGCAATGGAACAGCGCAATTGATGGTAGGACTCTCCGTCACCCTCTCGGGCTGCATGAAATCCGGGCTCTCGGGCTGCTGCTTTTATACGCTGCTTAGACCTTTTAACTTGGCTCCCTTTGGGGTACACGTTTACCTTGATTGGTTCACGTACCCCTTTTCTTATGCCAGCTGTCATGTATGAGGATTAAATAATAATCAGTAGACATAACAGGCTTCGAAGTTCCCTTAGTTGGCTTTATTTAGCATATCTGCAGACAAACAGGTTTGCCCAAGCACTTAACAATCCTCCCGTTTATCACTATGGCAAACCCCCAATGGCTGAGACACCACATATTCCTCCCCCTCAAATGAAAACACCCCCCCCAAAAGAATAAACACGAAAACACCCTCCCCTCCCCCCATGAAAGAATAAACACTAAACGGGGAGATGAGGGTAGACTGCCCCATCTCCAGGCGAACCCCCAGGGAATTATTCTGCCCCATGATGAAGGGGATGTTCCTAGCTAAAGATCCAGCCGAGTAGGAGGCTGCCTCACTCTAGGTGGATTGCGGCAACTTTCTGGTGGACCCACACCAGAAGGTGGTATTGGTAGTGGTGTGACCACAGGTACCGGAGAGGATGTTGTGTCCGGTTGGATGCCGGCGGTGTTGAGGAGGTGGCTGGAGTAGGAGAGACAGGAACAGCTGAATCAAACAGGCACTGGTGAAATTTCCGGATGCCAAAAACAATTCCCAGTGCCTCATGTTCAATTTGGGCATAATTAGTCTCTGCCTTGGTCAAAGTGCATGAAGCAAAAGTGATGGGGCTTCTTCTCCTGAAGGCAAAACATGGGACAGCACGGCCCTAGCTCCATAAGGGGAGGCATCGTAGGCTAGCTGTAGAGGTGATGATGGATCAGAGTGTGTTAGAAGCCTTGAATTTGTCAGTGCAAGTTTAGCCTTGAATGCAACATCACAGGCTTCAGGTCCTGTTTGACCCAAGCAGCTCATGTAAGGGTTTCAGTAACATTGCTAACTGTGGAATAAATTTTCCATAATAGTTCAGTAACCCTAAAAAAGAGCGAAGTTGGCTTACATTCTGAGGGGGTGGTGCATCTGTGATTGCCTTCATCTTGGCTGGAGACTTACGAAGGCCAGCAGCATCAATTATATGTCCCAAATATTCAACAGAGGGCCAGAAAAATTCACATTTTTCTTGGTGAATGCATAGGTCGTATTCCTCCAATCTTTGTAGGGTAGCGCTTAAGTTCATAAGGTGCTCCTCTTCATTCTTGCCGGTAACCAGGATGTAATCAAGATAGCACTGTACTCCCTCTGGCAAGGACTGCCAGTAGACAAACAGGTTTGCCAACGCACTTAACAGTCCTCCCATTTATCTCTATGGCAACCCCCCTATGGCTCCAGTAACCTGAGACACCACACCACGCATCACTGGACATTTCCATCCATCAAGGTCTCAGATTTGATCGAAACATTACCTTTAGTTTTGGCCAGAACATCACCTTCAGGTTTGACTGAAACATCACCTTTATCTCCTTGGTGCTAGGCCGACCCAACACCTCCCATCTTTTAGGTACCGTTCCACTCTTGCTGTAACTATGGCTGACTTCTTGCCAATTTCTGTGTTGTCAAACTACTCCTGTCAACATGGCCATTTATCCAGCTTAGGCCTGCTGGTTTGAGCTCCCTCGCTAGGCCATAAGCCTAATTTCCGACTGTTTCCACTTGTCTTTTTAATTTAACCTTTTATTTTCTCCTACAACAGACAATGAGCAGTCAGGCACAGAGCTGAGATGGGGCAGCAGCACTGTATCCATGTATGCCATCCTCAGCGAAGACATGGGCATGAGAAGGGTATCAGCAAGAGTGGTGCCCAGAATGTTGCATGTTGATCAGACCGTAACTGCCGATGATAGGACAGGAATCAATGGGTTTAAATTACGGCAAGGGAGGTTTAGGTTGGACATTAGGAAAAAATTCCTGTTAGGGTGATTAACCACTGGGATAAGTTGCCTAGGCAGGTTGTGGAATCTCCATCACTGGAAGTTTTTAAGGGCAGGTTAAATAAACACGTTAGGGATAGTTTAAGAGGGTCCTGCCATGAGTGCAGGGACTGGACTCAATGACCTCTCCTGGTTCCTTCCAGTTTCTGATTCTATGAGTCTATGATTAATGATCTGGTGAATGGGCTAGATTGCACCATCAGCAAGTTTACAGGTGACATTAAGCTGAAGGGAGTGGTAGATATGGTGGAGGACAGGGATAGGTTAAAGGGACTTAGACAAATTAAAAGACTGCGCCAAAATAAATCTGATCAGGTTCAACAAGGACAAACACAGAGTCTTGCACTTAGGATGGAAGAATCCCATGCAGTGCTACAGAGTGCAGACTGACTGCCTACGCAACAGTTCAGCAAAAAAGACTAAGACATTACAGTGGACAAGAAGCTGGATATCAGTCGAGAGTGTGCCCTTGTTGTTAAGAAGGTTAATAGCACACAGGACTGCATTTTTAGGAGCATTGCCAGCAGACGGCGAGAGCTGATTATTCCCTTCTATTCAGCATTGGTGATGCCTCCTTTGGAGTGCTGTGTCCTATTTTGGGCCACCTACCACAGCAAGAATGTTGACAAATTGGAACAAGTCCAGTCTGGCAACAAAAAATGATCAGGAGGCTGGAGCACACGACTTGTTAGGAGCGGCTGAGGAACTAGGCTTGTTTAGTCTTCAGAAGAAAAGAATGAGCGGGATTTGATAGTGGCTTTCAATTACCTGAAAGGGGTTTCCAGGGAAGATGGAACTAGGCTGTTTTCACTGTTAGTAGATGACAGAACTAGGAGCAATGGTCTCAAGTTGCAGTGTGGGAGGTCAAGTTTGAAAATTAGGAAAAACGTTTTCACTAGGAGGGTGGTGAAGCACTGGAACAGGTTACTTAGGGAGGTCATGGGATCCCCATATTGTGAAGTTTTTAAGCTGCATCTTGATAACGCCCTAGCTGAGATGGTTTAGTTGGGTTTGAGCAGAAGGTTTGGACCAGATACCTCCTGAGGTTTCTTCCAGCCTAATCGTCAATGATTCTATGACTTGGGAATGTCCAGCCTGCATGTACTCCTGTTCAATTGCCATTAAATAACCATGTAAAGGGGATGAACAGAGCTCTGTGGCCAGGTAGCCTGACTGGGTCTGAGGTTAGAAGGCGTGTGAGGGTTTTGGCTGAGAAAGACTTGGGGAGGCAGGTTTGTTTTTATACTGGGGTTTCTGGATGTGGTGAGTGATGTGCTTACTGTTAGGTTCCTGTGTTTACTGCCCAGACTGGTGGTGGGATGCTCCACTGCACTACGGTAGCTGTGTTTTGCAAAGGCTTTTGTGTGGGCTGTTGGTAAATGTGGAATGTGCTGCTCAGAGAAAATGGTTAGTGGTGGGCAGCCCTGGTCTTGAACTGGGACAGCTGGGTGCTTGCTATGGCTCTTAACTGTCTCAGTTCAGTGAGCAGCACACACCCTGGGACAGGGGAGGGACAGGCAGGCTGGGGCCCTGAGACGGAAAATGCTAAGGAAGAATGGAGGGGTGAGAACGTGTGGGAGAAGCTGTTCCTGAGACACCAGGATGTAGCAGGACTGACCCTTGCACATGTATGCTCATGGCAAGCCAGGCTGGCAGCTGGGCACCTGCACAGGACGAATCATAGAATAATAGTGATGGAAGGGAGCTCACAAGGTCATGTAGTCCAACCCCCTGCTAAAAAGCAGGACCACTCCCCCTAAATCACCCCAGCCAGGGTTTTGTCTAACCGGGCCTTAAAAATCTCCAAAGATGGAGATTCTACCACCTCCCTAGATAGCCCATTCCAATGTTTCACCACCCTCCTAGTGAGAAAGTTTATCCTAGTATCCAACCTCAACCTCCCCAGCTGTCATTTGAAACCATTGCTCCTTGTTCTGTCCTCTGTTACCCTCGAGAACAGCCTACCTCCCTCCTCTTTGGAGCAACCCTTCAAGTAGTTGAAGGTTGCTGTCAAATCTCCCCTCAGTCTTATTCCGAGAGAGAGAGAGAGAGAGAGAGAGAGAGAGAGAGAGAGAGAGTCGCAGCAAAACAGACAGAAATTCTCATGGAAGGCTCCAGGGTTCAAGGCTCATCTGCAGCCTTGTCCCAGCACTCTGGCCTTGCCCCTCCTGACTAAGCCCCCCGAGTCAGTCTAGGCAGCATACTCCACTGGGTGCCTTAGCACCACATTTCATTCTCAGCATGCCCCTGAGAAACCCTCCTAGCTGTGCTTTTTGTTCCTCTGCGACAGCTTAGCTGGTGTACGGCACTGGTTCCTCGCTCCCCAGCAATGCGCACCCCCCCCCATGCACTGTGCCAGGGGGCTGCACCCGTCTCTCTCGCTAGCTACATAGGTTACATAATACCGCAGAATGCTGAGGAATTGACACGCGGGACCCACGGGGGCTAATCAGCATCTGAGGGGTCGATTCAGCCATAACCTGAGGGATCGTGTTCTTGAATGAAACTGAAAGGTTAGCTGAAATTCATTTTCCCCTTAGATTTTAAAAGCCCATTCTGATTTTTATGTAGCTCATACTGAGCCAATTTAGGCAGCTGTAATTTAGGTTTTCTGCTTCTTTCGTGTGCTGTGTCAGAAAGTCGGGATAGCTTCAGAACTAAAAGTTCATTTGTAAGCACTGACACACTTTTATAAAAACCTTTGTAACAACTTCTTGGTATTAGAGCGTGGAAATTTTGCCTCATAAAACTTTCATGGTGTTTTTATGAATTTCCTAAGGCCTGAGCATGCGAGCTCTGACTAGGTGAACAGTTGTAGAGACAGTCAGGTGTGATGGGCCTAAATTGTAATCTGCCAACCCTAAACCCACCATTTAAAACTTGCCATCATGCTCTTTGCAAATGCAACACCTCTCTAAACTCTAAGCTGGATTGCAAGTAACCAGCTAGCCTCTTCCTGGGGTCTCCAGTAACGCTGCCACCTGGGGCTGGGGGGGGAGGGGGGCTTTGTCATGGAGGCGCACGTCCACTTGGAGATCTGTCAGTCCCAGCGCCCTGCCAGTTCACAAGAGCAGAGAGACCAGTGGCTGTGGGTGGGGTCCCTGAGAAACCAGCCTAAAGTTGGTGGTGGGCTAACTTTAGCTGGGCGCACTCCCTCAAGCACATGCTAAAAAGTGACCGCTCATGGCAGCAGATCGTGGTGCTTTGCATTGGGAGCAAAGCAGGTGATGAAGTCTCAAAGTAATGTCCTTTTTACAACACTCTTGTTGATTTGTATGGTGGTAGGGCCATAGTGGCCCCCTGCCAGCTCCAAGACCCCATTGTGCTGAGTGCTGGCCCTGGAATATAAGGGCGGAACACACTGGTGGGTGCAATGCAGGGAAAGGTGTGGATCACAGGGGAGAGACGTGCAGGCCCCTGAGGGAAGTGGCATTTATTGCACCTTTAAAAAGTGCAGCCTGTGCTTTCCCAGTGCTGCGCTTCAGCCAGTCCACACCGAAACCCTTCTGGGCACTCAGACCTCCCAGCCTCTCCCTGCCATCCATGCAATTGGGCCCAGCAGCGGGAGGAGGGTGTTCTCAGCCCAGATGGGGACATCTAAAGAAAATGGGTGACTGGGCTGGAACAAGTGTATTTGCATTTGGCTTTGAGGGATCAGCCTCATCCAGATCTAATGCATAAACCATAACACCTGCCCCAGGTGGAGCTAGGCTCTGCAGGGCCTCATCAGGTGTGGGATACATTTGCTCACATGTCATGTCATGAGCACAGCAAAAGGTGATGGGGCCACTAACAGAGAGGGGCTCCTTGCTAAGTGAAGCCTAGATCAGTCTGATGTCAACAGAGGACTCGGGGGAAGAGAGCCGTGGCTCCCCAGCAGAACGGAGTCGTGGCTCCTGGGGAGAAAGGAGCTGTGGCTCCTTTCTAAAAAGGGAGCCGCAGCAATCCCCCCGGGGACAAGGGAGCCATGGCTTCTGCACGGCTTCCTTCTCACTGGGAAGCCATGTGTGTCTCCCTTCTCGCCAGGAAGCCACATGCAGCTCCCTTCTGCCAGGGAGCCACGGCTCCCTTGTCCCCGGGAGGAGCTGCAGCTCCCTTCTGCCGGTGAGCTGTGACTCCCTTCTCCCCAGCCCTAGGTTGACTTAGGGAATTAAGTCAACTTAGGGCATCCACACCGGTTTTAGGTCGACTTCATAAGGCTGATTTAGGTCTTAAGTCGACCTAAAGAGGGGAAGTTATCAAGTTGACTTAAGGAAGCTCTTACGTCGACTTAATGAAAGCCTGGTGTGGATGCAACGTTCTTTAGGTTGACTTAAGCGTCCTGAAGTCGACCTAACTTGCAAATGTAGACATACCCAGAGTGACTTATTTTAAGATAGCCTTTTGGAAACTAGATTAAAAATCTCAGTGGGCCTAGGAGATCTGAGCATGACACACCATCTATTTCAAAACTGTGCCAGGTGATAAACAGGATTGTGGTGTCTAATCATTAGATGCGTAATGCACCTCTGCATCTCTACCCCAGGCATGCCACTGCCTGATCTTTCAGACAATGGGGTCACAGCTGCTCCCCTCCCTTCCCACAGCCCCAATCCTGTGCATGGCCTGGGCTCTTCCCCCATATGAAGTTGTTCCAGGCAGGGAAAGGCTGTGTTGGGGCTTTTTGCACAGCTTTGGGAACCTGGGTCTGAGGTGCCTGTGTGTGCTCTGCAGAGCGAGAGGGAGAGGGGTGCGTGTGTTCAATTCAGACCAGGAACCAAGCCGTAGCATGTAAAGAAACACAGAACAGGATTACAGAGCAGCAGCCTCCTTGCTCCGTGCTTCCCTGGTGTCCAGCGTCAGTCAGTGCTGACACTTCCTGCTGGCAGGGCAACATCCAGGAAGTTCTCCCAACATGCCGCTCTGTGTCGTCCGCGAGACCTCGTTTCCACGGCTGCTGTTGAAGCACCCTGGACTTGAGCTACACGTGTTTTACCAGGACTATCCTGACTTGCCAATGATGAGGTTTGAAATACTGCCTTAAAGGCAAACTTTGTATAAAGCTCATTACAATAGTGTGCCGAGTGTCACAGGGGCACATGCCGTCACAGGCCTTCAGTGACAGTGGTCGATAAACATAGGGGAGGGCAGTAAAAAATGGGATAAGATCAGAAACTAAAATAGGGAAAGAACAAGTTAAAAAAATTACTTAGACAAGGCTAGTGTTCTTCGTGATGGCAGATGACAGAACAAGGAACTTTGGTTTCAAGCTGCAATGAGGGAGGGCTAGCTGGGTTATTAGGAAAATCTTCTTCCCTAGGAGGGTGGTAAGCACTGAAATGGGTTACCTAGGATGCTGGTGGAATCCCCATCCTTAGAGGCCTTTAAGCTTGCGAACAGGGACTGCAAACAGGGGAGTTTGCGAGGGAAGGAG
>ML686132.1:210940-222275 GCA_007922175.1 Pelusios castaneus
ACTGTGTCCAGTTTTGGGCTCCCCACTACGGAAAGGATGTGGACAAATTAGAAAGAGTCCAGCGGAGGGCAACAAAAATGATTAGGGGGCTGGGGCACATGACTTATGAGGAGAGATTGAAGGAACTAGGCTTATTTAGTCTAGAGAAGAGAAGACTGAGGGGAGATTTGATAGCAACCTTCAACTACTTGAAGGGTTGCTCCAAAGAGGAGGGAGCTAGGCTGTTCTCGAGGGTAACAGACGACAGAACAAGGAGCAATGGTTTCAAATTACAGCTGGGGAGGTCAAGGTTGGATATTAGGAAAAACTTTCTCACGAGGAGGGTGGTGAAGCATTGGAATGGGCTATCTAGGGAGGTGGTAGAATCTTCATCTTTGGAGATTTTTAAGGCTAGGTTAGACAAAACCCTGGCTGGGATAATTTAGGGGGAGTGGTCCTGCTTTTTAGCAGGGGGTTGGACTAGATGACCTCGTGAGGTCCCTTCCAACCCTATTATTCTATGATTCTATGATTCTATGATTCCTATCTTGCAAAAGCCCCAACTGGGATGATTTAGTCCTGTTCTGAGTAGGGGGGTTGGACTACTGGGGTCCCCACCAACCCTAATCATCTATGATTCTAAAGCATTTCTGCACATATTATCCATGCGAGCAAGGAGGAGGCAGGTGCTTTCTGGGAGACAGAAAGGAAAAGGTAACTTATTGCAGAAGTAGGAGAAAAATCAGAAAGGCCAAGGCACTAACTAGCTGAAGGCATAAAGGGTAACAAAAAATCTTTTTTCAATACATTAGAAACAAGAGAAAGCCCAAGGACAGTGTACGACCATTACTCAACAAAGAGGGATAAACAGTACAGAAAATGTGGAAATGGGAGAGGGGCTAAATGATTTCTTTGTTTTGGTCTTCACTGAGAAGGTTGGTGGTGATTGGATGCCTGACATAGGGGAGGGCAGTAAAAATGGGATAAGATCAGAAACTAAAATAGGGAAAGAACAAGTTAAAAAAAATTACTTAGACAAGTTAGATGTCTTCAAATCACCAGGGCTTCATGATATGCAACCTAGAATATTCAAGGTGCTGACTCAGGAGATATCTGAGCCATTGCTTATTATCTTTGAAAAAATGATGGAATACTGGAGAGATCCCAGAGGACTGCAAAGAATAAATATAGTGCCCATCTATAAAAAGGGAAATAAGGACAACCCAGGGAATTATAGACTAGTCAGATTTTTACCTCTATACTAGGAAAAATAGTGGAGCAAATAATTAAGGAATTAATTAGCAAGAGAGAAGAGACTAAGGTGTTAAGATTTCTCAAAAACAAATTGTGTCAAACCAACCTGATAGCTTGCTATGACTGGATAAGAAGCCTTGTGGATAGAGGGGAAGTGGTAGATGTGGTATATCTAGACATTAGTAAGGCTTTTGAAATGGTCTCACATCATCTTCTCATTAACAAACTAGGGAAATACAACCTAGATGGAGCAACTATAAGATGAGTGTAAAACTGGTTGGATAACTACTTCCAGAGAGTAGTTATCAATGGTTCACAGTCATGCCGAAAGGGCATAATGAGCAGGGTACCGCAGGGATAGGTTCTGGGTCCAGTTCTGTTCAGTATTTTTTATCAGTGATTTAGATGATGGTGTAGAGAATGCACATAAAGTTAGCCAATGGCACAACGCTGGGAGAGGTTGCAGGTGGTTTGGAGGATAGGATCAAAATGATTTGGACAAACTGGTGAAATGGCCTGAGGTAAATAGAATGGAATTCAATAAAGACACGTGTGAAGTACTCCACTTAGGGTTGAACAATCCATTGCACACATATAAAATGGACAATGACTGCCTAGGAAGGACTACTGTGGAAAGGACTACTGTGGGTGTCATAGAGCTAAATATGAGTCCACAGTGTAATGCTGTTGCAAAAATCCCAAAGAGGGATGTATTAACAGGAGTATTTTAAGTAAGACACGAGAAGTAATTCTTCTGCTCTACTCCACCCTGATTAGGCCTCAACTGGAGTACTGTGTCGAGTTCTGGGCACCTCATTTCAGGAAAGATGTGGAAAAATTGGAGAAAGCCCAGAGAAGAGCAACACAAATGATTAATGTTCTGGAACACTTGATTTATGAGGGAAGATTGAAAGAGCTGGGTTTGTTTAGTCTGAAAAAAAAGAGTCTGAGAGGGGACCTGATAACAGTTTTCAAGTCCCTAAGGCTATGTCTACACTGGCAAAGTTAAGTTGACTTTGTTAACAGAGTGGCGATACGTTAAGTCGACTTAAGTTAACCTTGTCAAGGCTTTAAGTTGACTTAATAAGGACTACTTAGCACTAACCCCCATCCACACTGGCTTTAAGTAGACTTAAGAAGTTGACTTAAGGCTTAAGTCGACCTCAGAGGAGGACGTTATTAAGTCGACTTAAGGAAGGGCTTAAGTCGAGTTAATAAAAGCCCAGTGGGGACCTGGCTTTGTTTAGGTTGACTTAAGCCTCCTTAAGTCGACCTAACCTGCCAGTGTAGACGTAAAACGTAGACGTTGTCATGAGGAGGAGGGAGAAAAAATGTTCTCCTTAACCACTGATGATAGGACAAGAAGCAATGGGCTTAAATTATAGCAAGGGAGGATTAGGTTGGACATTAGGAAAAATTCCTACCTGTCAGGGTGATTAACCACTAGAATAAGTTGCCTAGGCAGGTTGTGGAATCTCCATCACTGAGAGCAGGTTAGACAACCAACTGTAGGGGATGGCTCAAGAGGGTACAGCCATGAGTGCAGGGGACTGGTCTCAATGACCTCCCATGGTCCCTTCCAGTTTCTATGATTCAGGACTGCAACCCTTTTCTGCTGCCAACCCTTTAGTGTCACACCAGCACCTGCCTCCCTTCCCTGTTCATCTTGGTTCCTTTTCAGTTGAGCTCTGTCATCAGCCGGGGGTTCACAGAGCACCTAATTCCCTCAGGGTTGGGCCCGATTGGGTTAACTGGCCCATTCTCAATCTCCTTTCCCTTTGCAGGCACTTGGTTTTAAACCTTTTTTCCTGTTTGAGACAGTCCCACGCACAACCTGTCCTGTGTCATTGGTCCTGCTAGCCAGGCGAGGCGTGGGTGGCTAACCAAATGACTCCCTGAGCCAGACCCAGGCACACTTGGAAAGGGCTTTGGCAGAGAAGCTGACTGAAGGGGTCAGCGGTACAGTGTGCTCTGAACCAGGACAGAATATGGTCTCACTAACCCACTCTGAAGTGTGTTGCCCCAAGACCGAGTCAGTCAGTAATGGAACACAAACTAATACACTGCTCCTCAGTTATGCATATCACCATTTCTCAGTGCTGCCTGGATAACTTGTCTCTGGCCATAATGTAACAGTATATTTGAGCTGGGCCTCTGCCATGTTTCAGGAGCCCAGCTAGATCTGGCTGTGTGAGTTCCCCGGTTGCTCTCTGCTATGGCAGGAAAGCACTGAATCCAGGTGCTTCATGCAGCATGTTCTGACAATAGCTCTGCTGCTTTAAATTAGCCTGAGCTACCAGGTGTAAAGAGGTGCCTGGCCTGGAGTCCTCGAGGGACCCTTGTGTTGCTAAGAGAATGTAAGAGTTAGAACAACAAGGGTTTGCATGTACCTCCCCCTCACTCTCACACATAGTGTGTGTAATGAGCCATTGGTTCTAGCCGGCACTCGTTAGACCATCTGGTTAGACAAAAATGCCACCTTCGGCAGCTAGAGAATCTGGGCCAATAGCAGTATCCTCCATTGTTCCCCTCTGGCACTGCAGCTGATGTCAGATTAGTGTTGTGGCCAGGCTGGCCTGAGAGGCTGCAGTAGAGTTATATACAAATGAATGCATTAAATAATAAAATCTCAACACGAGTGTCCTGGGAACCCTTTCAGCAGTGAAGTCTGGTGCCGCAAATCAATTGGGCACATTAATTATTTATTTTAAAACCAAACGTGAAGCAGCTCTCACATTCAGACTTCATATTGCGTAAATCCACATGGGCACTTTTGCTAACAATGGAAAGAAAAGAGAATTTACTTCTGGCAGCAGGGGGAAATCCTTGGACACAAAAGCATCAGCTGAAGCCTGGGCTGGTGTGACTCCAGCAATGAATCAGGCTGCTCTCAGGAACCCGTGGTTGGCTTACAAGCACTGCCAGTCAGCAGGAGAAATGCTAACGAGGAGGAGAGTAGTTAGCAATGAATGGCTGACACAATGCTCCATAGACGCAGGGAGCTGCAGCACCTGCTCCTCCAAGGAACGAGGTGAGGAGAATCCAGGAATGTGCATGGCCTTAAACAAGCTGAGTGTCAGTGAGCTCTGCTCACTCCTAAAAGCACCTGGGAAATTGGGATGGGGGTGTGATGAGTCACAGAGAGGGTTTGTGGGAATGCGGAGAGAAGTTGCTTCTTTTGTGCCAGCCTCACTGACCTTTCAGGTTAAGTGTCAGGGTACATTACAGAGATGAGTGGGAGCAAATAGCACCAATTTTGTGTCCCATGGACATCCTGTGCCCACACCCAGCCCTCCTGTCTTCCCACTAAGCACACCCAGTTTCCAACCTTATGTCGATTCATAGATTTAAGGCTAGAAGGCTATGTCTACACCAGGGAATTAAGGTCGACTTTAAAAAGGTCGACTTTAATAAGTCGACTTTAAGTCAACCTTATTAAGTCAACTTAGAGAGTCCACACTGGACTCCTAAGTCGACTTAAAGGGGCCCTTACTAAATTGACTAAGAGAGTTCACACTGGACTCTCTAAGTCGACTTGTTTGCTCCAGGGAGAGCCAGCCCTGCATGGGGCTGGGTCTCTCCGGGGCAGCAAGCCCCTGAGCGGTCTGGGGGAGAAGGGAGCGAGGAGCTCCCTTCTGCCCTGGACCATTTGGCTCCCTTCTGCTCAGGGCTTCCCATGTCCCGGGCAGAAGGGAATCCTCCTAGCCTGGACCACTGGGGTCCGGGGACAACTTCCCCGAACTCAAGTGGTCTGGGCTAGGAGGAAGAGCCGGAGTTCTGCGCTCCAGCTGCCTGCTGCTGAGCAGCTGGAGTGACCTGCGCTCCAGCTGCTCAGCAGCGGGCAGCTGGAGCGGGGATCCCAGCAAGAAGGGACCTCAGGGCTCCCTTCTCGCCGGGACCACTCATGTCCCGGCGAGAAGGAAGCCCCGCAGTCCCTTATCCCTGGGGCCCACGCTCTCGGGGACAAGGGAGCCCCACAGTCCCGACCAGACTGCGCTCCCTCCTGGCCGTGACCGCTCGGTCCGGCCAGGAGGAAGCCCGGAGCTCCCTTGGCCAGCGCCGCGATCCAGCTGTCCCTTTAAACAGCTGGAGCGCGACGGGGACCTATTTGTAAGTTCACAGGAACCTGGCAGAAATTGCATCTCCATTCCTAAGGAGTAGCAGCAGCACTGGGAAAAGTATTAGTAGGCTAAAGCCTGCAACACATTAATTGCAGAAACGCAGCCCTGGGAGACGGAACCAATGCTCTCCAAACAGAAATATCACCTAGGGCACAGAACAGGTTCCCCCCAAGATACAATGGTGCAGAAACATCAGGAGGGCCAGTACAGCAACACCCTGACCTTTCAAGAGAAAAGACAGGAGGCTGGGTGAAGATTTTATGCTTCATTTGAAGGCAAAGTATGGAAGACTCACTGGCACCAGAGAGGCAATCACAGAATCTTAGGGCTGGAAGGGACCTCATGAGGTCATCTAGTCCACCTCCCCTCTACAAGCAGGACCACTCCCACTAAATCACCCCAGCCAGGGCTTTGTCTAACCAGACCTTAAATATCTCCAAAAATGGAGATTCCACCACCTCCCTAGGTAACCTATTCCAATGCTTCACCACCCTCCTAGTGAGAAAGTTTTTCCTAATATCCAACCTCAACCTCCTTAGCTGCAATTTATAGACTCACAGACTCTAAGGTCAGAAGGGACCAGTACGATCATCTAGTCTGACCTCCTGTAAAATGCAGGCCTCAAGACCTCACCCACCCACTCCAGCAATAGGCCACCAACCTATGACTGAGTTATTTACCTCCTTAAATCATGATTTTAAGGACTTTAAGATACTGAGAATTCACCGGTAGGTGAGCCATGCCCTGTGCTACAAAGGAAGGCGAAAACCCCTCAGAGCCCAGGCCAATCAGCCCTGGGGGAAAATTCCTTCCCGACCCCAAATATGGCGATCAGTTAAATCCTGAGCACATGGGCAAGTCTCAACAGCCAAAAACAATTCTCTGTAATACCTCAGAAGCCATCTCATGTACTCTCCACTCTTGGGCCACTGGTACATCCATCACACGTAGCCAAATATCAGTCAATTTCCAAAATAGGGTAATCATACCATCCCCTCCATAAATTTATCAAGCTCAGTTTTGAAAGCAGTTATGGTTTTTGCCCCCACAGCTCCTCTTGGAAGGCTATTCCAGAACTTTACTCCTCTAATGGTTAGAAACCTGTGTCTTATTTCAAGCCTAAATTTCTTGATGGACAGTTTATAACCATTTGTTCTGGTGTCCACATTGGTGCTGTACTCAAATAATTCCTCTCCCTCCCTGATATTAATCCCTCTGATATATTTATAGAGAGCAATCATATCCCCACTCAACCTTCTTTTGGTTAGGCTAAACAAGCCAAGCTTCTTGAGTCTCCACTCATAGGAAAGGTTTTCCACTCCACAGACCATCCTTGTAGCCCTTCTCTGCACCTTTTCTAACTTGCATTCATCCTTTTTAAACATGGGGGACCAGAACTGCACACAATATTCCAGATGGGGTCTCACCAGTGCCTTGTACAGCGGCACTAACACCTCCCTGTCTCTACTTGAAATACCTCTCCTGATACATCCTAGAACCACATTAGCTTTTTTTCACGGCCACATCACATTGGCAGCTCATAGTCATCCTATGATCAATCAGTACTCCCAGATCCTTCTCCTCAGTCCGTTCCAACTGATGTGTCCCCAACTTATAGGAAAAATGCTTGTTATTTGTCCCTAAATGCATGATCTTGCACTTCCCATTATTAAATTTCATCCTATTCCTGATACTCCAGTTTACAAAGTCATCCAGATCTTTCTGTATGGTATCCTGATCCTTCTCTGTATCAGCAATACCTCCGAACTTGGTGTCATCCGCAAACTTTATTAGCACATTCCCACTTTTTGTGCCAAGGTCAGTAACAAAAAGGTTGAACAAGATCGGTCCCAAGACAGATCCCTGAGGGACTCCACTGGTAACCTCCCTCCAGCTTGACAGTCCACCCTTCAGTATGACCCGCTGTAGCCTCCCTTTTAACCAGTTCCTTATCCACCTTACTATATTCATATTAATCCCCATCTTCTGTAACTTAACTAATAACTCCCTATGTGGAACTGTATCAAATGCCTTGCTGAAATCTAAGTAAAGTAGGTCCATCACATTCCCTTTATCTAAAAAAATCTGTTATCCTTTCAAAAAAGGAGATCAAGTTGGTCTGGCATGATCTCCCTTTTGTAAAGCCATGTTGTATTTTAGCACAGTTACCATTATCCTCTATAGCCTTACGTACTTTCTCCTTCCAAATTTTCTCCAAGACCTTGCACACTACCAAGGTCAAACAATCAGGCCTGTAGTTACCCGGATCATTTTTATTCCCTTTCTTGAAAATAAGAACTACATTAGCGATTCTCCAGTCATACGGTACAACCCCCAAGTTTATAGATTCATTAAAAATCCTCATTAAAGGGCTAGCAATTTCATAAGCCAGTTCGTTTAGTATCCTCGGATGGAGATTGTCCGCCCCGCCCCCCAATTTAGTCGCATCCAGCAGCTCAAGTTTGACTTCTATCTCAGGTATGGTAATTTTCACTTTCATGACCTCGTTCCCATTAGCTACCCAACCTCTATCCCCCAGCTCAACTTCACTCTTGGTGTCATCTGCAAACTTACTAAGCACGCAGTCTATCCCATCATCGAGATCATTAATGAAGATGTTGAACAGAACCGTCCCCAGGACCAACCCCTGAGGCACTCCACTCGTTACTGGTTGCCAGCTAGACATTGAGCCATTGATTCCTACTCACTGAGCCCGATGATCTAGCCAGTTTTCTATCCACCTTACGGTCCACTCCTCCAACGCATCCTTCCTTAGCTTGACGACAAGAATGCTGTGGGAAACTGTAACAAAAGCCTTGCTAAAGTCGATGTTTACGACGTCAACGGCTCTGCCCGCATCCACAAATCCAGTCATCTCATCATAGAAGGCAATCAGGTTGGTCAGGCAAGATTTGCCCTTGGTGAATCCATGCTGACTGTTCCTGATCACTCTATTTTCCTCCAAGTGTTTCAGGATGGATTCTTTGAGGACCTGCTCCATGATTTTCCCAGGGACTGAGGTGAGACTGACGGGTCTGTAGTTCCCCGGATCCTCCTTCTTCCCTTTCTTGAAGATAGGTACTATATTTGCCTTTTTCCAATCCTGCAGGACCTCCCCTGTTCGCCATGAGTTTTCAAAGATAATGGCCAGAAGCTCTGCAATCAGATCGGCCAACTCTCTCAGCACCCTCGGATGCAGTTCATTCGGCCCCAAGAACCTAGGTCTCCTGCAGCTGGTCAATGGCTTGGGCCCTGGCCCACTCTTTGGCATCAGTAGCAACAGGATGAAGGCTTGTGGCAGCTATCACTGGCTTGGTTAAATGGCTCTATAACAGGGAGTTTAATCCGCTGTATATGCCTAAAATGAAGAGATGCACATAGCCTGCTGCTTCCATCATGGCCCCATCCACTGATGCACTGGTGTGGCTCTGTGCTTGCACATGTCCATGAGTGCTTTGATGAATCAGTAACCGATGGATTTATTTTTGTCACCCATGTGCAGGTGCAAGAGGTATAAGATTTCAAGGTTAGTTTGTTTTTTAAACATAGGCTAGAAATTTGGAGACAATTAAAGCATCCTAAGCTAGGAGTTCCAAAGGGGTAGTTGTGTTAGTCTAGTTCAGCAGAAAAAGCAAGGAGTTCTGTGGCACTTTTAAAACTAGCAAATTTATTTTTTGGCATGAGCTTTCATGGTTGAAGTCCCACTTCATCAGCTGCTAGAAAATGTAAAACTTACAGTATGGGAGGGAAAAAAATAAATCCTATGATTACATTTCACTGCATCAGGTCAGATTACTTCAGGAAATCAAACAAGTTGTATAGATTCAACAGGGTGGAACAACATATCAGAAAGTGGTGAGGTCGAGAGGTGAGAATCACTGTTTGTAATGAAATACAAAGAAGGAATCCAGTGGCACTTTTAAAGGCTAACGTTTGCAATGTAATGAGAAAGCCAGTTCCTATCATCTTTTCCTTCCATACTGTAAGTTTTCCATTTTTCTAGCATCTGACAAAGTGGGACTTCATCAGGGCTGGATTAACTGGCCTGGGGGCCACAGGCTGCCCCCAACACCAGGCCCTCCCCGGTCTACCCCTCCCATCATTGTGGGGGGCCCTGGGCCAGAGGGCACTCCCACCTTGCCCCACTCTGGCCAATCTGCCTGGGACATGGGGGGACGGGGTGTGTGCGGCACGGTGTGCCTCCGATGCAGCCACCATGGGCCCTGGAAAGCCATGCCAGAGCAGCTGAGTGGCGGCCGTGCCGAGAGCCAGCTGCCCCTCCGCCCACGGGGCTGGGCCAACTGGCCCAGGGGTGGGGTGGGCGCTCAAAGCCTGGCCACTGGCCCCAGGGCCCTGCCCTAACCCCAAGTGTTGACAGGTCAGGAGAGCTCTCAGCACTCCTACCCTGCCGGCACTGAGTGGGGCCGAATTATCGCAGGAGTTTTAGGGGCTGGAGCCCAGGGCCCCTTTTTGGCCAGGGCCTGGGGCTTAAGTCCCTAAAGTTCGTGTAATAATGCAGCCCTGGACTTCACTCACAAAATCTCATGTGAAAAATAAATGTATTAGTCTTTAAAAATGTCACAGGACTCCTTGTTTATCTAAACTGGGAGTGTGTGTGCGCTGTGGGCCTGTGATTCTGTGCCATTTACAAGTGCAAGTCCATAGATTTCAGTGAAGCATCAGCCTCACACCCCACTGGGGCATGCAGAAATAGCGTTAGCTAAGGACACAGGAACAGCATTGCTGTGCTTTTGTGCTTCTGCATCATTACAGAAGAAGGAAAATGAAAAGCCTTCCTGCAGCGCGAGAGCAGAATGCACATTATTCCCAAGGCCTCCACTCTGTGAGGTTAGCATCCTAATGACGCCCTTTTAGAGAGTTCCTATTGTTGTGATTACTCTTGCAGGGTAGTAGAGAAGAATCACTGCAGGCCCAATGAATTGCTAGCTTTTTCCACTGACTAATTATTCATGATGAGGGTGGAAAGGTGCAGTACAGCTGTGCTACTAATGGTATTTTCCTCTCAGATTTCTGCGAGACGTGGTGCTGACTAGGAATTCTTCTACAGAACATTTTTTCAGCAGAAAATGCCAGATTATTGACAGAGCACTCACAGGAAACTTGGGTTCGAAGCAGCCAACGCACGGAACAGGGTGTCTGGCTTCCACAGCCCCATGATTGTGCTCACCACTGAGCTCCTGGCTGTCTGCGTGGGCACGCTCTCCCAACAACGTGTGAAAGGTCTCTGTTTTCTCCCGGTGCAGCACAAAACCAAATGGAAAACGCTGACATTTGTCACAAAACAGAATTCTTGTTTTCCCGCCAGGCCTAGCAATACATGGACTGTACAGACGCATGTTCTATGTACGGAATTCTTTTGTCGTGCGAAATACTGCAGTGTGGGGGAGGGGAGCTGTATTTTTAAAGGAGGGCTTCTCTCGTGCCAGAGTTAGTGATAGTCTACTTTTTGTGCCTTCCGTTTCAGATGCTGGGGGTTGGCGCTGTTAGCAGGAGCAGCAGTTGTTGTATTGTGGGAGTACCTTGGCCCAAACCAGTGTGTCAGACTGAGTACATACATATAGTACAAAATGGTCCCTGTCCCCAAGCCAGACAAAGAAAGCGTTATGCTTGCCCTCTGACTGATAGAGAGGGGAGGCAGAGTGAGACCCAAGGCTATGCAGGGTGTCTGTGGCAGAGCTGACGATCCAGGGCGTACACCTGACCGATGATCCATGTAGAGAGTTTTATGGATGCTACATAAAACTTTTCCCTACTTTTCTTTTTAATCATGTTTTATTTCTTAGAGTGAGAAGTTATTTTTAAAACAGCGCTTTTAGTTCTCAAATACCCTGTTCTTTTTGGAAGGAAAGGTGCCAGTACTTCGGCCGCTGGTGGCAGCAGGAGCCAGGGCCACATCGCGGTGAAAAAAGGTGCCAGTGTTCAGTACCCCTGACTACCATCACCAAAAAAGGGTGCCGGTG
>ML686132.1:231347-313532 GCA_007922175.1 Pelusios castaneus
CCTATCCTGCCAAGTACAACATAAACACACAACCCTGAAACACCAACAATGCAGCCACCCCGCCCAGCTCCTGTGCTGCCAAGTACAACATAAATACACAACCCTGAAACACCAACAATGCAACCACCCCGCCCAGCTCCTATCCTGCCAAGTACAACATAAACACACAACCCCTGAAACACCAACTATGCAACCACCCCGCCCAGCTCCTATCCTGCCAAGTACAACAGAAATACACAACCCCTGAAAAACCAACAATGCAACCACCCCGCCCAGTTCCTATCCTACCAAGTACAACAGAAACACACAACCCCTGAAAAACCAACAGTGCAACCACCCCGCCCAGCTCCTATCCTGCCAAGTACAACATAAACACACAACCCCTGAAAAACCAACAATGCAACCACCCCGCCCAGCTCCTATCCTACCAAGTACAACATAAACACACAACCCCTGAAACACCAACAATGCAACCACCCCGCCAAGCTCCTATCCTACCAAGTACACCATAAATACACAACCCCTGAAAAACGAACAGTGCAACCACCCCGCCCAGCTCCTATCTTACCAAGTACAACATAAACACACAACCCCATAAAGACCAATATTGCAACCACCCCGCCCAGCTCCTTCCCTCAAGGTTTCCACTCTATCCCTGTGCTACCAAAACAATAACAAAGTACAAGAGTGCTAGAAAGGGGGGGGGGGGGGAGTGAAACAACAAGTGGAAAGTGCAAAAAAAGCTGCCTCCCTGCTCAATCCTAGCATGTGGGTTAGATGAAGATGATGGCTGATATCTGAATACCAAACTATTTCTGCTGGTACTCAATTGAGAACCTGGCCTGAAAAATTATGTCAACCCCTGTCTATAAGAGAATTTTGTGGATTCACTGAATGATTCAATTACTGACTGCCAAAGATGGAGAGAGTGCCAGGAGCTAGGATTTACTGCAGATATCATAGTTCCATGGAGAATCCAGGGTGTGTGACTGAATATTTGAGCAACTAGTTTGACTCAGAGCAGGGGTCTAGGAAAGGCTGAATTTTTGGCCTTTCACACCACAATAACAGATCAGATGTGGCAGGGATACGGGGCCCTGGAGAGCAAGTTTAAATGAAAGAGCAAGCACTCTAGCTCTGGCAGGGCCCTGTCACCCAGTGAATGAGAGAGTTTTAAGCTACCATCCATATCACAAGATGTGACCTATTCTATGAACTCTGAGAATCACAGGTTTGGAGAAGTTCTAAGGCTTAACATCTATTTCACAAACAGTGCAAGAGTTTGTGATAATGAGAGATCTCTGGCTGTGCAGTGAATCCCAGTCACGCTCATCTTTCAACTTGTGTGCATTGTTACACAGAGTTGCAATTATAAATGAATATTGAATGCACATTTGCATATTTTCATTACATAACTACTAAATGCCAGACAGCTTTTTATAGCCAAAAAGCTCTCAAGACATTTAAATCACATCTGGTCTCTGCATGTAAATCTAGTCTCAGCCATAAATACTAGATTCTGGGACTTTTTCTACTGCACACTAGCCTGGCACTATCCAGGGTCTGCCAAACTTTGTTCCCTGAGACCCAGCTGTCCAGCTGCACTAAGGACTGTGGCCAACTTGTTTCTCTTCTTGAGGAAAATTATGAAAGTTAATTATTACATATATATAAATGATAACAGCATATTCAAACAGGGAAAACACATTGTATAAATGTGTAATGTGACACATTGTATAATGTGATTTGGGGCCTCCTGGGACAACCTTGTGAATATGCAAAAATCAGGGCAAGCTGCAAAAATGGGAGCCAAAGTCCCTAAACACTGATTGTACTTAAACCAGACTCCCTATCAGCCACAGCCAGGCTTGTAATTCCCCACACTGGTTATTATAAAGCATAACAAAATAGAAACAGCCCCCTTTATTGCACTTTAGCTCCTCTGGTTCCCACCTAACATACAGTCTCTTAAAGAGATAGGTTCTTCTGACCCCAAAGGTCCATCCAGATTACATAGAACAATATAGGTTTGGATCTTGCCCAAAATACCACACTGATAGCCAATCCTTTAATAATTACAACTACAACTAAACAGACAATATAAAAATATAAAAAGAAAAGAAACAAAATATGAGAAGTGTTAAAGGGTCAAAGTGAATGACATACCTACAAATGATTAAGAGTCCATGTAAAACAAGTCCTTGGAAGAAAAAGGAGTTTGCAGGCACGATCAGTTTCTCTGATAAACATCCAGCACCTGGGTGGGCCTCAGTCCTTTGTCTAGTCACAGATGAATAGTTCCAGAGGTGGGTTTTAGCTGTGGACTGGAGACTGAAGACAAAAAAGAGTTGGGGCTGCTGCCTTTTATCACCTCTGGCCTCCCCTATGCTGTCTGGAGTTTTTGCAAATCAAAATGGAGTTGAGTCACATGTTCAAGTCCTAGTGGCTCAAGAGGTTTCTTCCTGGGCCCACTATACGTGGGAACTTCCTTAATGGGCCATTAAGGAGACAATGGCTGTAGACATCCAGTCTGGAGATTTCCCAGAATCTCACAGGTTGAAATACAAATATAACAAACATATTCATAATTTAAAATACAGATACAATTCCTGCACATAAGCCATATAATCATTCCTAGAAAATTACAACCTTCTATTGGTACCAAACATGGCATAGCTCCTATGGATTATTGCAATTATGAAATATTAATATGAAATAGTATCATAAATGGTCCCCTATATCCAGACAGCATCAGATATAAAACTGAAGAATAAGCAACACAACATTAACAAAATTGTTAAATGAACACACTGTGTTGTTTGGAGCAATAAGTGGGAAATCAGAGGGGCTATTCAATCAACATCTTAGATGTATTAAGACAAATGAAAGGAGTGTGGGGAATAAACAGGAAGAACTGTCCATGGATATCTCTACCCAGATCCTGGCGTGGACTTGCAAGGACTGTGGCCTGCATTTCCCACTCTCAGACGGTCAGGCTGGGGAGATCATTCAATGTGACAGGTGTCTCCTGGTGGAATCTCTCAGGAAGCAGGTGGGGGAGTTACAGGAGGAGGTGGCCAGGCTCAGGAGTATCCATGCCCTGGAGAAGTCCTGGATAGCATCCATGAGGAAACATGCAAGGATGAGGAAACTATCCAGAGGCAAAGGATTGCTGCCACACCCTCGGAGAAGGATGAGATGGCTCAAGCAGAGGGTGGACACTGGCAGCTGGTTACTTCTGGCAGCAGACAGTGCTCCACCCCTGCTCCCATCCCACCCTCCGTTGTGGTAAAGAACCGCTACACAGCACTACAGACGGGAGATGAGATAGAAGAGGAGAAGCCATGCACCCCCGAGGTTGGGAGATCACAACCATCACACCCAGGAGAAAACGTCGGGTTGTGGTGGTTGGTGACTCTCTTCTGAGGGGGACGGAGGCACCCATCTGTCGCCCAGATAAGGCCTCTCGGGAGGTATGCTGCCTGCCAGGCGCCCGTATCCGAGACGTTACGGAGGGATTGTCAAGAATCATCCGTCCCTCTGACTACTACCCCATGCTACTCATCCATGTGGGAACCAATGATACTGCGAGAGGTGACCCTCTGCAGATCAAAGGTGACTACAGGGCTCTGGGAGCACGGGTGAAGGAGTTCGGTGCACAGGTGGTTTTCTCCTCGATCCTCCCGGTCAAGGGTAGGGGCCCGAGCAGAGACAGATGCATCCTGGAGGTGAATGCCTGGCTGCGGAGATGGTGTTACCAGGAGGGCTTTGGCTTCCTCGACCATGGGGTGCTGTTTCAGGAAGAAGGACTGCTAGGCAGAGACGGACTCCACCTATCCAGGAAGGGAAAGAGCGTATTTGGAAGCAGACTGGCTAACCTGGTGAGGAGGGCTTTAAACTAGGTCCGAAGGGGGAAGATGACCAACACCCACAGGTAAGTGAAACTGAGGGAAACCTGGGGGAAGGGATGGAACTTGGGGGATGCTGGGGCTGTAACAGCAGGAATAAAAGACGGGGTAGTTGGAACAGGGGGCAGGGGTCAAATAATTGTTTATTTCTTGATAAAGTCATAATACCTCAGGTGAGTGGGGAAGGACGACACCGGAAGAAATTGCAAGGGGGAAGATGCGACAGGAGGGAGAATCGACAGGGCAAAGTAGGGCAATGGGCCCGGTATCTTAGGTGCCTGTACACAAATGCGAGGAGCCTGGGAAACAAGCAGGAAGAATTGGTAGTACTGGCACAGACAAGGAACTATGATATAATTGGAATAACAGAAACGTGGTGGGATAACTTGCATGACTGGAGCACTGCCATGGATGGATATAAATTGTTCAGGAAGGACAGGCAGGGAAAAAGGGGGGGAGGAGTAGCGTTATATGTACAAGAGCTGTACGACTGCTCGGAGCTCCACTATGAAAGTGGAAACAAGATGGTTGAAAGCTTGTGGGTTAAGTTTAGGGGAGAATGCAACAAGGGGGATGTTGTGGTGGGTGTCTGCTACAGACCGCCAGACCAGAAAGAGGAGGTGGATGAGGCGTTCTATGGACAACTAACAGAAGTTTCCAGATCGTCGCAGGCCCTGGTTCTTATGGGGGACTTCAATTATCCTGATGTCTGCTGGGAAGATAATACAGCAGTGCACAGGCAATCCAGGAAGTTTTTGGAGAATATTGAGGACACCTTCCTAGTACAAATGCTGGAGGAACCAACTAGGGGCCTTGCACCTCTAGACCTATTGCTCACAAACAGAGAAGAATTGATCGGGGAAGTAGAAGTAAATGGCAATCTGGGCAGCAGCGACCATGAGATGGTAGAGTTCAGGATCCTGATCAATGGAAGGAAGGAAAGAAGCAGAACACACACCCTGGACTTCAGAAAAGCAGATTTTGGCTCCCTTAGGGAGCTGATGGGCAGGGTCCCATGGGAGGCTGATCTAAAGGGGAAAGGTGTCCAAGACAGCTGGCTGTATTTTAAAGAAACCCTGTTAAAGGCACAGTTAGATAACATTCCGATGTGCAGAAAGAACAGCAAATGTGGACGGCGACCAGTGTGGCTTAGCAGGGAACTCTGCGGGGAGCTGAAACATAAAAGGGAAGCTTACAAGAAGTGGAAGCTTGGACAGATGACAAGGGAGGCGTATAAAGATATTGCTCGGGACTGCAGGCATCAAATCAGAAAGGCCAAAGGACAATTGGAGTTGCAGCTAGCAAGAGATGTGAAGGATAACAGAAAGGGGTTCTATAAGTATATCAGCAACAAGAAAAGGATCAGAGGTGGTGTAGGTCCCTTACTGAATGGGGCAGGCATCCTCGTGGAGGATGATGCGGAAAAGGCTGAAGTACTCAATGCTTTTTTTACTTCAGTCTTCACAGGGCGGGCCAGCTCCCAGGCTACTACACGGGGTAACGCGGACTGGAGAGAAGAGTGGCCCTCGGTGATGGAAAGTCAGGTTAGGGAACACTTAATGAAATTGGATGTGCACAAGTCCATGGGGCCGGATGAACTGCATCCGAGGGAGTTGCGGGAAGTGATTGCAGAGCCGCTTGCGATTATCTTTGAGAACTCGTGGCGAACGGGGGTGGTCCCGGAGGATTGGAAAAAGGCAAATATAGTACCTATCTTTAAGAAAGGGAAAAAGGAGGATCCGGGGAACTACCTCACCGGTCAGCCTCACCTCAATCCCTGGGAAAATCATGGAGCAGGTCCTCAAGGAATCCATCCTGAAACACTTGGAGGAAAATAGAGTGATCAGGAACAGTCAACATGGATTCACAAAGGGCAAATCGAGCCTGACCAACCTGATTTCCTTCTATGATGAGATGACTAGATTTGTGGATGCGGGAAGAGCCGTTGACGTGATATACCTTGACTTTAGCAAGGCTTTTGATACGGTTTCCCACAGCATTCTCGTCGGCAAGTTAAGGAAGTATGGGTTGGACGAGTGGACCGTAAGGTGTATCGAAAACTGGTTAGATCAACGGGCTCAGCGGGTAGGAATCAATGGCTCGATGTCTGGTTGGCAACCGGTAACGAGTGGAGTGCCCCAGGGGTCGGTCCTGGGGCCGGTTCTATTCAACATCTTCATTAATGATCTTGATGATGGAATAGACTGCGTGCTTAGTAAGTTTGCGGATGACACCAAGTTGGGGGGAATGGTAGATACTCTGGAGGGCAGGGACAGGATCCAGAGAGACTTGGACAAATTGGAACACTGGGCCGAAAGAAACCTCATGAGGTTCAACAAAGACAAGTGCAAAGTCCTGCACTTAGGACGGAAAAATCCCATGCACTGCTACAGGCTGGGGACCGATCAGCTAAGTAGCAGCGCTGTAGAAAAGGACCTGGGAGTTATGGTGGACGGGAAGATGAATATGTGCCAACAGTGTGCCCTTGTTGCCAAAAAGGCCAATGACATATTAGGCTGCATCAGTAGGAGTATTGCCAGCAGATCGAGGGATGTGATAATTCCCCTGTATTCGACACTGGTCAGACCGCATCTGGAGTACTGTGTCCAGTTTTGGGCTCCCCACTACAGAAAGGATGTGGACAAATTAGAAAGAGTCCAGCGGAGGGCAACAAAAATGATTAGGGAGCTGGGGCACATGACTTATGAGGAGAGATTGAAGGAACTAGGCTTATTTAGTCTACAGAAGAGAAGACTGAGGGGAGATTTGATAGCAACCTTCAACTACTTGAAGGGTTGCTCCAAAGAGGAGGGAGCTAGGCTGTTCTCGAGGGTAACAGAGGACAGAACAAGGAGCAATGGTTTCAAATTACAGCTGGGGAGGTCAAGGTTGGATATTAGGAAAAACTTTCTCACTAGGAGGTGGTGAAGCATTGGAATGGGCTATCTAGGGAGGTGGTAGAATCTTCATCTTTGGAGATTTTTAAGGCTAGGTTAGACAAAACCCTGGCTGGGATAATTTAGGGGGAGTGGTCCTGCTTTTTAGCAGGGGGTTGGACTAGATGACCTCGTGAGGTCCCTTCCAACCCTATTATTCTATGATTCTATGAACTGGAAGTATTAATACATAAATATGACTTAATTGACATTATTGGGTCTTGGGGGGCTAAATCTCATGACTGAAATATTGGTATGAATGGGGTAGTCTGCTTAGGAAGGATAGGCAAGCATTAAAGGGAGGAGGGGTTGAATTATACATCAGGAATATATACAGTTGTTTTGAGGTTCAGAAAAATGTGAGGGGCAGACAAGTCGAAAGGATCCTGTATAAAAATAAATCGGGAAATATAGGGGTGATGCCATGATAGAGATCTACTATAGCCCATCAAATCAGAAGAAGGAGAAGGTGGATGAGGCATTTCTGAAAACATTATATGGCATGTATGCTTCTGCTTCTGCCGAAGATTGTGCATTATGACCAACTCAAGAATTACCCATGACAGAGGAAGGCCAAAGCTCCAATACAGCAACAAGGTCAAGCAGAGTTTCAAGAAGTTCAACTGACAACTGAGAGAACTCTATCCATAACCACTCAGTCTGGAGAAGCTGAGTCAAGGCTGATGTAGGCATTATGGATAGTCAAAGAGCCCAGGCTGAGGCCTATGGGTGAGCCAGGAACTAGAGTGTGCGCCAACCTCCATCTGGCAAGTGGACTTGGAGCCACTGTGAGAAAGTCTGCTGTTCAAACATTTAGCTCTTCTCCCACACGACTGCTAACCGCCATTGACTGACTGACTTTGTTGTGTTTCCTTTCATCTGGGAAAATGTTGGATGGCCATTTCAAGAACAAACAACAGAAATATCTAAAACACAAGACCAGATAATGGGGGGGAGGGGGGGAACTTTGAATACTCAGATATCTGCTGGAAGAGTAATACAGTAAAACACAAAATTTAATATAAATATTTGGACTGTATTGGGGCAACTTTTTGTTCCAGAAAGTGGAGGAAGTAACCAGGGGACAGCCATTTTAGACTTCAGTCTGACCAACCAGGAGAAACTTGTTGTGAATCTGAAGGTAGGAAGCAATTTATGTGAAAGGGATACTGAAATAATTGCATCATGAAAGCTAAGGAAAGGAAGGAATGATAGTAGCAGTATAAAGAGAACTCGTAGGTGTGATTCCATGGGAAGAAAATCAAGTGGAAAAGGAGAGCAAGAGAACTGCAGTTTCTCAAGGAGATGACATGAAAAGCACAACTGTAAATATCCCAACGCAAAGGTGCAATAGGAATAATAGCAAGAGGCCAATATGGCTCCCTTGGGAGCTTTTCAATGACACGAGAATCATAAAGGAGTCCTATAAGAACTGAAAACATGGATGAATTGCCAAAGAAAAGTACAAAAAAACATCATGAATATACAGGGGTAAAATCAGAAAAGCTAATGAACAAAATGAGTTGTACCTAACAAGAGACATAAAAGAAAATAAAAAGAAGTTCTTCAAATAAATTAGGAGTAAGAGAATGACAAAGGAAGGTGTAGGTCCTCCCCTTTGCTGACATCAAGAAGGCTGAGATGCTCAATGGTTATTTTATTTCAGTCTTTACTAAAAAGGTTAATGGTGGGCTGATACTCAACACAATTAATAATACAAACAAGGCATAGGAATGCAAGCCAAAATAGGAAAAGAATAGGTTACAGAATGCGTAGATAAATGAAAAATGTTTAAAATGGCAAGGCCTCCTGAAATACATCCAAGAATACTTAAGGAATGTAAGAAAATAAGAATGGCCATTTTGGATCAGAGGAATGGACCATCTGGGTCAGTATCCTTTTTTTTTTAAGTGGTCCATGCTAGATGCTTCAGAGAGATTGAACAGAACAGGGCCATTTTGAGTGATCCATCCTCTTCCATTCAATCACAGCTTCTGGCAGTTGGAGGTTTAAAGGCAGCTGGTCATGGTATTACCAGAAGATTTTAAGGAAGCCAATTCTGTTACCAAGAGAATTTTTAGAGTATGGGTTACCCCTAAAACTGCTGGTGTGGTGATCTGCTTGGAAGTGGTCATTGGTTATCAGCCTCCAGCTTGTCCTACACGTATAGCAGTGGCGAGGGAAGCCAAGAACTAACAGCCATAAATCTCTCAGTCTAGGGATGGTACTTTCTCCTCCTCTGCCCCATTGTAGTTCCTCTGTGCCAGAGGACATCACTGGGGAGACAGGAGGTGGAACATGTTTCCTGTGTCCCATGTTACAGAATTAGTTTAGTCTAGGAGTTTGGAGAAGGGACCATAGGCAAAAATTCAGTGCATCATTGACGGGAAACTCCTGAGTCTTTTTCAGATTTGAACACTTTAAAACACTTTAACATAATTTAAATTAACAGCTGAATCCATATAACTAGACAGCCACGAATAAGCAAAGCAATCCTAAAAATAAATATTCACTCATTTAAATGAATGAGCACTCATGCCAGATAAGCAGCAAAGAAATGGATTTTTAGAGTTCATTTAATAGTTATCCTTGCATTTGCATTCATTGACCATGAGCTACGGTTCCTTTAGCAGCCCAGAGGCCATGAGTGTCAATCACCTTATATTCTGCTGCCAGGAAAGGCAATCTAATCTCCACAAATTGTGAAATGCTCCATCAAAGATGCCCTTTGAGAGCATTGCTTCATTGCTTTTTGAATCATCTTTTCTGTGATTGTCCTTGATAGAAAAGGCAATCTAACAGCAGTAAGACTGTTCAAACGGGTACCTGCTAATGATATACCTTGAGTTGACACATTAAAGAAATCTGAATTAAACTATAGCTATCCATGTGTGAAAGAGTCATGCAAAAAACTAAGAAATATCTTTTACCTTAAATATCATGGATGACAATGGTTTAAAAAAGTATGAAGGAAACACAGTGTATGCCTTCTTCAGAAAGTATAACTCTGAAAACAGAATCATTTTCAGACACCGTGGTTCCGTTTGACTGGATTAATTCAAGCTCTGTAGTAACTAAGGGTACTTTCCATCTTTTAGGTGGGTGAGGGGGGTAGTCCTGGGAATCCCCCAGTTGCCTGGGGACTAAGTCTAGGCATGCCCCTAGCTGATGCTAGGAGGATTGGCACTGTGGCTGGGGGATGGGCTGAAGCCTAGGGCAGAATGGGGGAGGAGCATGGGCAGGGCAAGCGGTAGAATGGGAACTTCTGTTTGGGAAGGCTTAGCCTTCTCCCCCTTATTATACATGCTGCCTATGCCTTTGCTCAGGTAGCTTGCATTCCAGCCCTTAGATCATCTTTCTCGCTCACCTTTCCATCCTTTCTAGTTTCTCTGGTGACCAAAATTGAAAAAAAAAATCCCAAATGAGGCCAAACCAGCACTGAGTTGAGTGATGCTCTCACCTGCTGGGACTTCCATGGTACTCCTGTTAATACAATGCACAAAATGCATTTGCTTTTTTTTTTTTTTGGTAACAGCATCAATTGCTGACTAACACTGAAACTATGATCCACCACAAATCCCACATCCTTGTCAACAGTGCTGTATTTGTATATTTATTTTTCATCCATGAGAATAGCACCTTACCTTTATTGAATTTCATTTTGTTGTCTATAGCCCAGTTCTCCAATTTATTATGACCTGGGAAATCAAGCTGGTTTGGCATAATTTGTTCTTAGTGAACCCATGCTGGCCACTAACGATCACTCCTTCATCCTGTCTGCAGGCATTTACGAATTGAATATTTTATCCATTGCTCTAATATCTTCCCAGCTGGGCTTTGCACAATGGGGGACAAGCAAGGGCACCCCCACATAAATGTGTGAGGTCACAGAACACCTCCGGCCCCTGTGGCTGGGGTGCTATTTAAGGAAGGGGGGAGACACCTGCCCTCTCACCCCTGAGTTTCATACTGGAGGTCTGCTTGCAGTGTGCACCCAGTCCCAGAGAGTTCTCAGCTGGGGTGCTGGGCAGCCAGCCCCCTTCCTTCACCATCTGGCATTCTCCAGAGCTCATTCACCTGCCCCCTTCCCTGCCTCCACCAATCAGGAGCTGACACGATAGCGTGTCAGTTCTCCTAACCAGTAGAAGCAAGGCAGTGTGCAGAGCCTTTGAGGGTAGGGCAGGCAAGGCAGAGGTCAGTTGAAGGGGGAGCGCAGGGTCCCCCACAGTGTGGGAGGATAGGAAGGAGGACCACAGGGTCCCCAGTGGGGTTGTGGGGGAAGAATGATCTTCTCCAGTCCCAGGGCCATGGTGGCAGCACAGAACATGCCGATTCAAATGGGGCCAAATATTTATTCCCGTTCAAGCCCTAGCTTTCCACATATCAGGGTCAGGTTGGCTGGTTTATACTTCCACAGCTTCTCCTCTTCTGCCTTTTAAAGGGTAGATCTAGATTAGCCCTTTTCAGTCTTCTGGGATCTCCCCCTTCATCCATGCATTTGCAATTATTAATGCCAGTGACTCTGAGATTTCTTCAGCGAATACATTCAGTACCTGGGGTGAAAAGCATCCAGCCCCGCTGATTTGAATTCATTCATATTGGTCAGAAGATCTGATGTCTTCTTTCTTTACCTCAATCTGCATCCCTTCCGCTTTTTTGCCTCTGGTAACTTCACTATCCATCTGGTCACAGTACAGAATTTTGTGAGAACACTGAAGCAAAATGCAGTGTGCAGCTCTGCCTTCCTACCATCTTCTGTTACTAGCCCACCTTCTCTATTAAGCAGCAGTCCCACACCGTCCTTGATCTTTATTTTTTGTCTGACATACTTGAAGAATCTCTTCTTATTGCCTCCAACATCCCTTCCAGTTATAACTCATTCTGTGCCTTGGCTTTCCGCACTTTGCCCTACACACGCGTGCTATTCCCATGTTTACTACCTAGGCGACATTCCCTTCCCATTTCTTGTAACTATCCCTTTTGGTTTTCAGATAGCTAAAAGCTCCCCAAAAGCAGCCACAATGGCCTCCTATGATTCTTCTTATCTTCCCTCTGCATCAGAATACCTTGATGATGAAGCCTCTAGTTACATCTTTTAGGAACTGCCAGCCCCCTTCGACACCTCTTTTTCCTAAATCGTCTTTCCATGATGGGACTTTGTCTAATATATCTCTGAGGGAGTTGAAATCTGCCTTTCAGAAATCTAGTGTCCCTGTTTTGCTGTTCTCATTCTCTCCTTTTGTAGGATCTTGAATTCTCTCAGATCATGATCACTTCCTTCAAATTCCACAACCACTTTCATATTCACAACCAATGTTCCCTCTAAGGTTTGGCGGCTTGTGTGCAAAATTTTCAAGCCGTGTGCAAAACTTTTTCTGAATAAAATTTTTGTGTAAACTCACACAACAGAAATTATAGGCATTAATTGAAGTTAAAGTAATTGTAAATAGAATTAATTAATTGTGTTTAATTGAATTTGAATGAATTTTGAATTGAAATTTAATTTTTAGAAAGGTTTTTATTTAAAATTAATTTTTAAAAGTTTTTTTTAAAAAAGGAAGGAAGGAAGGAAGGAAGGAAGGAAGGAAGGAAGGAAGAGAAAAAGAAAGAGAAGGAAAGAAGAGGAAGGAAAGAAGAGAAAGAAGAAAGAGGAAGGAAAAAAGAGAAAGAAAGAAAAAAGAAGGAAAGAAAAAGGAAGACAAAGAAGGAAAAAAGAGAAAGGAAGAGAAAGAGAGGAAGAAAGAAAAAAGAAGGCAGGCAAAGAAGAGAAAGAAGGAAAGAAAAAGGAAAGCAAAGGAGAGAAAGAAGGAAGGAAGAGAAAGGGAGAGAAAAAAGAAGGAAGAGAAAGAAGAAAGAGGAAGGAAAGAAGAGAAGGAAGAGAAAGGAAGGAAGCAAAGAAAGAGAAAGAAGGAAAGAGAAAGAAAAAAGAAGGAAGAGAAAGGAAGGAAGGAAGGAAAGAAAGAGAGAAAGAAGAGGAAACAGGAAGAGGAAGGAAGGAAGAGGAAAGAAAGAAAGAAAAAAGAAGGAAGAGAAAGAAGAAAGAGGAAGGAAAGAAGAGAAAGAAAAAAAGGAAATAAAAAGGAAGACAAATAAGGAAAAGAGAAAGAAGGAAGAGAAAGAGAGGGAGGAAGAAAGAAAAAAGAAGGCAGGCAAAGAAAGAAAGAAAGAAAGAAAGAAAGAAAGAAAGAAAGAAAGAAAGAAAGAAAGGCCGCTGGCGGGGGAGGACCCTACCGCGGCCCTGGGAAGCCGCCGGTGGGGCGGACCAGCCCCCAGCCCCGGAGGCTGATCCTGGCCCCGTGCTGGGAGGCCGAGGCCGTGGATTAGCCCGGCCCCGGGCCGGGAAGTCGAGGCGGTTGGCAGGTGGGAGCCCGGGAGCCCGCCGCGGCCGCAGCCACCCCGCTGCCCTGGCCCCGTGGGGCAGGCAGGCAGGCCCGTGCTCCTGACCCTAGCCTGAGCCTGCCTGTCCTGCCCTGGGGGCGGGGAGGGCCAACCCAGAGGCTGGGCGCAGGCCGGGTGTGCCGCGGCAAAGCCGCTGCCCCGGGGGTTGGAGGGAGCGGCGGGGGCTGCCGGGCTGCGCGGGGGTCCCTCGCTGCTGCGCGGGGGGTGCGACGGCCGCTGCACGACCGCGCACCCGCGCAGCTTAGAGGGAACACTGTTCACAACTAATTCATCCCTGTCGTTCGAAACCAGACCCAAAACGGACAACCTCCTAGTTGTTCTCTCAAATTTCTGCATCAAAAGCTGTCTGCTACACCTGCTAAAAATTACCAGACTACAGTATGTCCTGCATCGCTTTGTTAAACTAAATACACTGATCTCCTTGAGTCGAACACTCCTGCAATAAGCTATTGTGGGACAAGGAAAGCGCTATAAATATAGTGCTTTCGTGTGTACACATGTTCTCCTTATATTGCAAAGGAGCGTTCACCCGTGTGAATGCTCCTTTGCGATACAAGAGCAGTGCATGGTGGGCACCTGTCCCACCATGCACTGCCCACAGCCAGCCCCCTAGCTCAGCCCCGGGGCTTCGGGTGGCGGCAGAGGCTTCCGTCGAGGGTTCGAGCCAGCCCCCTAGCTCAGCCCCGGGGCTTCGGGTGGCGGCAGGGGCTTCAGGTGGCGGCGGGAGCTGCCGTGCTTAAGCACAGCAGCCTGTGCCGCCACCCGAATTCCTGGACTGAGCTAGGGACCGGCAGTTCGGGCCAGTCCCCTAGCTCAGTCCAGGGGAGCCGCCGAACCTGGCAGCTCCCATAACAGTCACCAGGGGTGCTGATGTTAGTACTCAGGAGTTGTTTGGAAAGGAAGATTCACTCAGGGTTCAGTTCAACTTCTTTCTTGCCAGCAGGATGCTCATCTATAGTTTTTCTGCTCATGACAAAACAAAAACTGTTGCTGCTGATTGAGAGTGATTACAAATGTTCCTCACCACACAATGTAATATATGCATTTACATTTAGGTATAATGAAATGCAAAGTATTTGTTTGCATCCAGTTCTGCAAGTAATCTCTAGATTGACCTTCCTTTTCACAATTTACCCCTTCCCCAATAAAAAACGAGAGTCCTGTGGCTCCTTAAAGACTAACACATTTTTTCGGGTCTAAGCTTTCGTGGGCTCCAACCCACTTTGTCAGATGCATTTTTTTACAGGAAGGGTATATCTAAAGATGACTCTTGTTTTTTGCTCTATACAGACTAACACGGCTGCCCCTCTGGCACTTTCCCAATATTTGTGTCATCTGCAAACTTTATCAAACTGCAACCTTTATGTTTTATTCCAGGTCACTGGTATAAATGTTAAATAGCATAGAATGATCACTGCAGAACTGCATGGGAAGGAGACACCCTTGATGAAAATTTGCCCATTTAGAACCTAACTTATCAGTTATTCAGTTTTTAATCTGCTTCATGTGTGCCAAGTTAATTTTACATTGTTCTAATTTTTTAAAATCAGAATACTGTCATGCCAAGTCATATGCCCTACAGAAGTCTATGTCTGCTGTGTTATCACTTTTATTTATATCTATTAGTAACCTCATGAAAAATAAATCAATTTAATCTGACAGGATCTATTTTCCATAAATGCATACTGATTTGCACTAATTAACCTTACCCTCCTTTGCTTCTTTATTAATTGTGTTCCATATCAGCTGCGCCATTCTCTTCTCCAGGATAGAAATCAGGGTGATAAAACTACCATTACCTAGGTCATCCTGGTCACCCTTTTAAAAACTGGCACATTACCTCTCTCCCACTCTTCTGGAACTTCACCAGTGTCCCAGGACTTGTTGAAAAATCAAAAGTAATGGCTCAGCTCACAAAGAGGGAAGATTTGGTAGGGGAGGAGAACTGGGTGATAACCAGGGTAGCAGTGATCATGAGATGGTAGAGTTTAGGATCCTGAGAAAAGGAAGAAAGAATACAGACCCTGCACTTCAGAAAAGCAGATTTTTGACTCCCTTAAGGAGTTGATGGGCCCTGGGAGGCTAATATGAGAGGGAAAGGAGTCCAACAGAGCTGGCTGTATTTTAAAGAAACCTCACTGAGAGCGCAGGAACAAACCATTCTGATGTGCAGAAAGGATAGTAAACATGGTACGCAACCAGCTTGGCTTAATAAAGTCATCTTCGTTGAGCTTAAACACAAAAAAGAAACTTACAAGAAGTGGAAGCATGGAGTGATGGCTAGGGAGGAGTATAAAAACAGTGCTCAAGTATACAGGAATGAAATCAGGAAGGACAAAACACAAATGGAATTGCAGCTAGCAACAGACATGAAGGGTAACAAGAAGGGTTTTTATAGATATGTTAGCAACAAGAAGGTGGCCAGGGAAAAAGTGAGCCCCTTCCTGAATGGCAGTGGCAGGCTGATTTCATGCTGATGGCCCTTTAAGAGCCGCTGCTGAAAGCAAGCTCTCTGCAGCAGTGGCTGAGCTCCTGGAAGAGCTGTGGAATGTGCTTGAGTCCACTCTGTTTCTCCGCAGGAGGAACTACTGTGGAAGCCTCCCACTACCGAATCTGCTTGCTGAGTAAGGGTTTTTCCACCAGCAGGGGCCACTCTAACATGACCCACTGCCAAAAGTGCTGGTGCTGGGGCAGAACTTCAGTAGCAGGGGACCCTTGGTGTTGCGGGCTCTGCACGCATGGCTGAGAGCCTTCCCAGCTGTGTTGCAAGGATGAAGAGGTTGAGAACCCCAGGGACAGAATACAGAGTGATTTAGAGAAAGAGGATTCAGTAAAAATAGTCTGAAATTCAACAAGGAAAAGTGCGGAATTCTGCACTTAGGATGGAAGAATGCCATACACTGCTATAGAATGGGGACCAACTGGCTCAGCAGCAGTTCTGCAGAAAAGAGCCTGGGGATCAGAGTGCACCAAACACTGGATATGAGTCAACAGTGTGTTCTTAATGCCACGAAGGCTAACAGCACACTGGGCTGCATTAGTAGGAGCATTGCCAGCAGATGGAGGGACTTGATTATTTCCCTCTGTTAAGCACTAGTGAGGACACAGTTGGAGTACTGTGTTCAGTTTTGGGGCACCCACTACAGGAAGGATGTGAGGAAATTGGAGAGTCCAGTGGAGGCCAACAAAAATCATTAAGAGCCTGGGGCACATAACTTATGAGAATAGAATGGGGGAGCAGGGCTTCTTTAGTCTGCAGAAGGGTGAATTTGCCAATGGCCTGAAACTACATTAAGGGAGGTTCTTGGAAGGACAGAAGTAGGCTGTTTTCAGAGGTGGTAGATGACTGAACTAGGAGCAATGGTCTCTGGTTGAAGTGGAGGATGTGTAGGTTGGATATTAAGAAAACTTTTTTCCCTAGGAGCGTAGTGAAGCACTGGGATAGGTTACCTAGGAAGGTGGTGGAAACTCCATCCATAGAGGTTTTTAAGGTGTGGCTTGACAAAGTCCTGGGTGATATGGTTTAGTTGAGGTTTGTCTGGCTTTTAGCAGGGGGCTGGACTAGATGGTTTCCTGAGGTCCCTTCCAACCCTAGTCTTTTATGATTCTATGGCTATGTACACACTACCAGCCTTTTCGCGCAATAAGCCTGTTGCGCATTAAATGTTCCGTGGTTGTTGTTGCGCAAGATCGCGTACACACTCGGCGGACTCTAACGGAACAGACCCCCCCCCCCTTCTTTTCGCAGTCCTCCAGCAAAGCAAACTGAACTGTGGGTACCTATCCCACAGTCCCCCGTATCGGTAATTCGCGATTTGGATCCTGGGAAGAAGAAGGCTCGCGCTATGCTGCATGGGATAATTCTTCATTTCCCGTGGTGCATTCTGCTACCGACGCCAACCAGCAGTTGCCACTAGCAACGAGCGTGAAATTTAAACTTAAACGACCGTCTTTACGGAACTGCCTTTTCAGAATGACCATGGATTCAGCTATGATCTTGAATGCTGCGTTCAGCATTGTAAACACAGCCCAGCTTCTGATGCAGTACGCCTTTGGCTCTAATTCAGAGCAGGAATCGGATGACTCGAGTACGGAGACTGACAGCCTTGAGAACAGAACTGATATTCTGATCAGTTTCACAGATCAGCTGCACAGCCTGAACCGCCGTGTCTGGTCACGGCAGACGAGTACAGATTGGTGGGACCGAATCGTTCTTCAGCTGTGGGATGATGATCAGTGGCTACAGAACTTTCGAATGCGGAAAGCCACATTTATGGAACTCTGTCAGGAGCTAGCCCCTGCCCTGCGGCGCAAGGACACGAGGATGAGATCCGCCATCTCCGTGGAGAAGCGTGTGGCAATTGCCCTATGGAAACTGGCGACTCCGGACTGCTACCGCTCGGTCGGAAACCAGTTCGGGGTCGGATGGTCGACCGTTGGAGTAGCACTGTCACAAGTCTGCAAAGCCATCAACCGTCTTCTGCTAAGGAGGACGGTGAATCTTGGGAACGTGAGGGACATCATCGCTGGATTTAATGAGTTGGGCTTCCCGAACTGTGGTGGTGCAATAGATGGCACTCACATCCCTATTCTCGCGCCCGACCATCTCGCCTCCGAGTACATTAATCGTAAGGGATACTTTTCAATGGTTCTTCAGGCACTGGTGGACTATCGTGGTCGCTTTACGGACATAAATGCGGGTTGGTCAGGAAAGGTGCACGATGCACTTATTTTCAGAAACTCTGGACTGTTCCGAAGGCTACAGGCGGGTACATTTTTCCCAGACGAGAAAATGACAGTGGAGGGTGTTGAGATGCCGTAGTTATCCTTGGGGACCCCGCCTACCCACTGATGCCATGGCTTATGAAGCCTTTTACCGGGAAGTTGGATCCTGCAAAGGAGCACTTTAATTACAGGTTAAGCAGGTGTAGAATGGTTGTAGAGTGTGCCTTTGGCCGTTTAAAAGCGCACTGGAGATCGCTGTACGGCCGGCTTGACCTACATGAGGACAACATACCAATTGTCATTTCTGCGTGTTGTGTCCTTCATAATATTTGTGAAAACTGGGGGGAGAGATTTCTGAACTCGTGGACAAGGGAGGCAGAATGTCTAGAGTATGCCTACCAGCAACCGGACACCAGGGGTATCTGGGGGGCGCAGCTTAGGGCTGTGCGCATAAGGGAGGCGTTGAAGAATCATTTCATGATTTTGGACTGAAAGGCTGCCTTTTAATTTCACTAATCACTGATATCGCTCTGTATTTTTTACTTTAGAAACTCTTTGTATATTAGTGGTTTGCTTCTTTCTCTTTTTTATTTCTTTAGCACCCCACGTCAAGGGCACACTAAAAATGCAAATAAAGAAAGTCATATTAAATTTAACAATGTTTCAACTTTATTAATACAACAGAAATGAGAAGTTAGCTGTAAGGAGAGGGGGGACTAAAGGTGGGTGTAGGTGCGGGACTCCACGACATACGTTGGGGGAGGGGTTGAGGTAACGTTATACCATGGGTGTCCATGGGGTTCAAAAAACTGTTTGGGGGGAGAATGTTGCGTGGATGGAGGGAACGGCGGCTGTGGCTGCGGGGGGGGGAGGTGCGAGCCTGGAGCAGACCGACCATGGTCTTCAGCAGGTTGGTCTGTTCATGAAGAATGTCTATTAGGGCATCCTTCTGCTTCTCCCGCCTCGCGCTGCTCTCTCTCCTGTCCTGCCTGCACTGCCTCCTCCATTGCCTTGTCTCCCTCGCAGATGCCTCGTGGGAATGCATCAGCTCCTGGAAGATATCTTCCTTGCTCCTGCGAGGCCTCCGCCTTATCTGTCTCAGACGGTCAGCAGCAGCTGTACACCGTCCAGCGAAGGTCATCCCTGTGTAAATATGAAACAGTTTGAATGCCGCTATTGTTCTCACCACGTTCAGGTTCAAATAAGGATGCTCTCCCTACACATTCCAAGGTTACACGGGTGAAGAAATACTGGGGGGCAGTAACAAGTTTTGCAAAGCGAGGGACGGGTTGCTGTGATTAGGTCCACGGGACAGTTGACTATTGCCACTGCTTGTTCTGATCCTGTGTCAGAGATGGCTGCAATAGAAGCTGATATCACACTGCTTAGAGTGCCTCTGAAAGCGAGAATGCATCTCCTGCATGTGGCTGACTTCCAGCCGGGACCTTACGCTGCTGGATTGTGCGCGGCTATGGTTCCCGCGGCAGTGCTTGCGAGCTTGAGAGGGAGAGTCTCCCTGAATGGGGGAGGGCAAAGGCTCGCTCTACCATCCAATTTTAAAAGAAGAATTTGGAGATATTTGGAGTACACGTTTAGTGACTTGAAAGGGAACGACTACTTGGCAATCGAGGTATGCATTGATGCACTTTTTATGTAATGCCAGTAATACCCCGCCAAACCATTAACCCACAGAAAAGAAGACACAGAAAAGGAGAACTCAATGCCTTATCTTCATGTACACGCTAAGCTGTAGCTGCTAGAATAGAGAGCACTGCAAACGTAACTTACCGGAGCTGCCATCGGCTGATTCAGGGGAAGGCGTGCAAAAGGAATCCGTGGAGCTTGTCTCTGGCGGGGTGGCAAATAATTCCTGGCTCCCGATGTTGGTGGCTCTGTTGTCACCGTCCTCGTCCTCTTCCTCCTCTGATTCCTCGTCTACGACGGCATCGTCGCCTTCCGCTGCCTTGTCATTTTTGGACGCTGTCGCCGAAGTGTCCACAGTCGAGATTGGGGTGGTTGTGGGATCGCCGCCCAGGATCGCCTCCAACTCCTTGTAAAAGCGGCATGTTGCCAGCGCGGAGCCAGAGCGCCGGTTTGCCTCTCTTGCTCTGTGGAACATTATCCGCAGCTCCTTCACTTTGGCCCGGCATTGCAGAGTGTCTCTCTTGTACCCCTTCTCAATCATCGCCTGTGATATTTGACTGAAAATGTCAAAATTCCTCCGGCTGCCACGTAACTGTGACTGCACGGCGGACTCTCCCCAGATGCCTATCAAATCTAGCACCTCTGCTGTTGTCCAGGCTGGAGCTCGTTTGCTGCGCCGCGACGACATTGCAAGCGGAGCACACAGAGTCAGCAGCACTGAACAGCAAGCCAGAAGGGAGAGTGGGGAATTCAAAAATTCGCGGGGCAGAAGGGGAGGTCGGGAAATATGACATCATGGCAACAGAGTACAGAGGGAAGTGCAGAAGGGATGGGATTGGAATTGTGGGCCATTTCCGGAGGTTTCGCATTGCGCGGTAACCGTACACACACGGACTGTCGCGCAATAGCTATTCCGCGTTAGACGCTACTACGCTCGTTTTGGTGGTTTACATTTTGCTCAACAAGAGGGCTCTTAACGCGCAAAAACTGTAAGTAGTGTGTGTACGCTCTGCTTCTTATCGCACAATAAAGGGCTTTATCGCGCAATAACTTCGTAGTGTGTACAAGGCCTATGATTAAAGACTACTAGGATGATCAAATTAATGGAAAATCTACTGTATGAGAAAAGACTCAAAAAGCTTGGCTTGTTTAGCCTAACCCTCACAGCAGTCTGGAGCCTCTCCCCTTCCAGCTGCAGGGGCTTCTGTATCGTGGCAGAGACCAGGACAGTGTAAGCCACTGAAAATCAGCTTGTATGACAATTTTGGCACGGGTGCCACAGGTTGTCAACCCCTGAAATAGATGGTAAAGAAATACAGAGGATTAGATAAAGTCTCTGTCTGGGCAAAAATCACACCAGGGAGGAAAGCTACTAGAACTTCCACTGGGATGTGCTACACTCCACCATGATCCAATCTGGATATCATAAAGACCTCCCTAATGTTTTTAATGAAGTAAATATTAATGGGAACTGTGTGATGATGAGAGATTTTAATTTCCTAGATGTGGAAAGGAAGATTAATCATAGAATCATAGAATAATAGGGTTGGAAGGGACCTCACGAGGTCATCTAGTCCAACCCCCTGCTAAAAAGCAGGACCACTCCCCCTAAATTATCCCAGCCAGGGTTTTGTCTAATCGAGCCTTAAAAATCTCCAAAGATGAAGATTCTACCACCTCCCTAGATAGCCCATTCCAATGCTTCACCACCCTCCTAGTGAGAAAGTTTTTCCTAATATCCAACCTTGACCCCCGCAGCTGTAATTTGAAACCATTGCTCCTTGTTCTGTCCTCTGTTACCACTGAGAACAGCCTAGCTCCCTCCTCTTTGGAGCAACCCTTCAAGTAGTTGAAGGTTGCTATCAAATCTCCCTTCAGTCTTCTCTTCTGTAGACTAAATAAGCCTAGTTCCTTCAATCTCTCCTCATAAGTCATGTGCCCCAGCCCCCTAATCATTTTTGTTGCCCTCCGCTGGACTCTTTCTAATTTGTCCACATCCTTTCTGTAGTGGGGAGCCCAAAACTGGACACAGTACTCCAGATGCGGCCTGACCAGTGTCGAATATAGGGGAATTATCACATCCCTCGATCTGCTGGCAATACTCCTACTGATGCAGCCTAATATGCCATTGGCCTTTTTGGCAACAAGGGCACACTGTTGGCTCATATTCATCTTCCCGTCCACCATAACTCCCAGGTCCTTTTCTACAGCGCTGCTACTTAGCTGATCGGTCCCCAGCCTGTAGCAGTGCATGGGATTTTTCCATCCTAAGTGCAGGACTTTGCACTTGTCTTTGTTGAACCTCATGAGGTTACTTTCGGCCCAGTGTTCCAATTTGTCCAAGTCTCCCTGGATCCTGTCCCTGCCCTCCAGAGTATCTACCATTCCCCCCAACTTGGTGTCATCCGCAAACTTACTAAGCACGCAGTCTATTCCATCATCAAGATCATTAATGAAGATGTTGAATAGAACCGGCCCCAGGACCGACCCCTGGGGCACTCCACTCGTTACCGGTTGCCAACCAGACATCGAGCCATTGATTCCTACCCGCTGAGCCCGTTGCTAGTGATAATAACAGGGCTCAGATTTTCCTGGATGTGATAGCTGATGGATTCTTGCAGCACACAACAGAGTCCTGTGGCACTTTTAAAGACTAACAGATTTATTTATTGCATGAGCTTTCCTGGGAGAAAATCCCACTTTTTCAGACGGTTTGAAGCTCCACCACTACTTCAAAGTGTCTGACGAAGTGGGATTTTCTCCCAGAAAAGCTCATGCGATAAATAAATCTGTTAGTCTTTAAAAGTGCCACAGGACTCTGTTGTTTTTCTGCAATAGACTAACACAGCTACCCCTTTAGAACTTGCACCACACAGTTGTTGAACCAACAACAGGAGATGCCATTTTAGATTTGGTATTGGTGAGTAGTGAGGACCTTGTAGAAGAACTGCTTATAGGAGACAACTGTGGTTTGAGCAGCCATGAGATTCATTCAAATTAAATGGAAGGATAAAGAAAAAACAATCTGTTAATTTCAAAAGGGCTAACTTTAAAAAAATAGGGAAATCAGGGAAGTTAAATGGACTGAAGAACTCATGGATCTAAAGGTGGAGGAGGCTTGGAATTACTTCAGGTCAAAGTTGCAGGAGCTATCTGAAGCCTCTGTTCCAAGGAAAGGGAAAAAAATCATAGGGAAGGGTTATAGACCAAATTGGATGAGCAAGCATCTGAGACAGGTGATTGAGAGAAAGCAGAAATCTTGCATTGAGTAGAAGATGGAAGGAATCAGCAAAGAAACCTACCACAGAATATGCAGAGATAAAGTCAGGTAGAGTTTGACTTTCCAAAGGGATTTAAAATCAATAGTAAAAGGTTCTCTAGCCATATAAACAAGAAGAAAATAAAGGAAGAAGAAGTGGGACTGCTAAACACTGAGGATAGGGAGGAGGTTAAGGATAATCTAACCAGGGTCCAATATCTAAACAAATACTTTGCCTCCATTTTTAATGAGGCTAATGAATAGCTTAAGGATAGTGGCAGATGGCTAGTGGGAATGAGGGTATGGACGTATAAATTATCACCTCCAAGGGAGAAGCTAAACTGAAATTGCTTAACGGGACCAAATTGGGGGGGCTGGGTAGTCTACATCCAAAGATATTAAAGAAATTGGCACATTGAATTGCAAGCCCATTAGCAAGGATTTTTAATTAATCTGTAAACCCAGGGGATGTACCGTATGACTGGAGATTTGCTAACATAGTTCCTATTTTTAAGAAAGGGGGAAAAAGTGACCTGGGTAATTACATGCCTGTTAGTTTGACCTCAGTAGTATGTAAGTGTTGGATAAAATTGGAAAGAGAAAGTAGTTAAGGATTTTGAGGTTAACAATAATTGGGGCAAAATACAGGGTTTTACAAAAGGTAATTCGTGCCAGACCAACCTTATCTCTTTTCTGAGAACTAATAGACTTTTTTAAACAAAGGGAATGCAGTGAATCTAATTCACCTAGATTTCAGTAAGGCATTTGATATGGTTCCACGTAGAGAATTATTAGTTAAATTAGAAAAGGATTAATTTGAAAATGGAGAGGTGGATAAGGAACTGGTTAAAGGGGACTCTACAATGAGTCAGACTGAAAGGAGAACTGTCAGGCTGGAGGGAGGTTACTAGTGGAGTTCTTCAGGTTTGGGTCTTAGGACCAATTTTATTTAGTGACCACAAAAAGTGGGAGTATGCTAATAAAGTTTACAGATGATACAAAGTTGGTAGGTATTGCTAATGCAGAGAAAGACCAAGATATCATATAACAAGATCTGGATGACCTTGTAAACTGGAGTAAGAGAAATACAATGTAATTTAATAGTGGAAAGTGCAAGGATATGCACTTAGGGACTAATAACAAGAACTGCTATAAACTAGGGATGCATCAATTGGAAGTAGACACAGGAAGAGAGGGACCTGGCATATTTGTTGATCACACGATGACTATGAGCCGCCAATGTGATGTACCCATGAGGAAAGGTAATGCAATCCTAGGTATTTTCAGTAGAGATAGGGAGGTGTTAATACCATTATAAGAGGTGTTAGACTGAACGTATCTGGTATACTGTGTGCAGTTCTGGTCTCCCATGTTTAAGAAATATGAATTCACACTGGAACAGGTGAAGAGAAGGGCTGCTAGGATGATCTGTGGAATGGAAACCTTACCTTATGAGAGGAGACTCAAAGAGCTTGGCTTGTTTAGGTTAAACCAAAAAAAGACTGAGTGAACAGATGCTTGCTTTCCATAAATATATGAGAGGGATAAATACCAGGGAGGGAGAGGATTTATTTAAGTTCAGGCTCAATGTGGATACAAGAACAAATAGGGGAAAAAAAAACAGCCATCAGCAAATTTAGGTAGAAATTAGGTGACGGTTTCTAACCATCAGCGGAGTTAAGTTCTCGAATAGCCTTCCAAGGAGAATGGGGCAGAGGAAAGCTAGCTGGGCTCAAGCCTGAGAAATGTAAGTTTACAGAAGGGATGGTATGATAGGACAGTGCAATTTGCAATAGACTGATCTTTGACTACTGCCAATGGCCTGCGATGGGATGTTTGATGGGGTGGGTTTCTGAGTTACCACAGAGAATTCTTTCTTGGGTGTCTGCCAGGTGAGTCTTGCCCACCTGCTGAGGGTTTAACTGATGGCTATATTTGGAATCAGAAAGGAATTTTCCCCTTCAGGACAGATTGTAAAGGCCCTGAGTTTTTTTTGCCTTCCTTTGCCAAATGGGGCATGAGTCAGTTGCTGATGGATTGTCTGCAGGATTCTCTGTAGTAGAAGTCTTTAAACCTTTATTTGCAGACTTCAGTAACTCAGTCATAGATTAGGGCTTTATTACAGGAGTAGGTGGGTGAGGATCCGTAGCCCCCACTGTGCAAGAGAACAGAATAGGTCAGCGGTTCTCAACCTTTTTGATTTGAGGGCCAAAAATATAATTTTTAGAACCCTGATGGGCCACTAGTCTTTTTAATTAAATTTACATTAAAATTAAATTAATTAAATTCAAATGAAATGTTAATTAAAATAAATTAAAATAAATTAATTAAATTTAAATACAATTTTAATTAAATAGACTAGTAATCCTTCAGGGTTGTAAAAATTATATTTGTGGCCTCAAGCCAAAAAGATTTTTTAAAAATTTGGGGAAAAAATGAAAGTTTTCTTTTCTAAAAAGGAAAAGAATAGGGGGTTGGGGTTGGGTTGGATGCCCATGAACAGGACCAGTTTGTGGGATGGTATTTTGGGGCCCCAGGAACAGTGAGTCTCACACTTCAACTCCCCCGCCCCCACCATGACCATGCCAGCCCGTGACCCCCCACCCCACCAAAGCACGCTCCCCAGCTGTGCCGTGGTATGCAGAGCTGGCCCGTGCCCTCCCCTCCACTGCACACCTCCCAGCCGCGTTGGCCCACAGCCCTGCCCGCACCCACTGGAGCCCTGGCCAGGACTGGAGAGGAGGCAGGTGGCTGCAGCACGGCTCCCACCTGCGTGCCAGGACTGGGCGGCTGTGGCCCAGCTCTCAGTCAGCGGCCAGGCAGCTCTGTGCGGGCCATTTTAAAAAGTCCTGTGGGTCAGGGGTTGAAAACCCCTGGAATAGATGATTGTATTGGTCCCTTCTGACCTTAAAATCTATGGCTGTGTCCACACTGGCAAGTTAGTTTGAATTAAGGAACCTTAATTAAGGGCTTCCTTAATTTGAACTAATAAATTTGAATATGCTATTCGAACTAAGGGTTAATTCAAACTAGTTAGTTCGAATTAACCAATGTGGCCATATTAGTTCGAACTAATTGCTTAGTTCAAACTAACCGGCCCATTGAACTCAATGCAATTCGCTAATTCACATTCATGGCATTTGCTTAGTTCGAACTCAATTTTTCTAGTTCGAATTAAGTTACTTCGAACTAACTAAAATTAGTTCGAATTAGTTAGTTTGAATTAACTAATTTGAACTAACTTTAGTAAGCGTAGACATAGCTCAAAAGTCTAATGAGAAGAGACTACCAAGGAAAGTTGTGGTTTCTCCATCTCTTGATGTTTTCAAATCAAGATGGTATGCCTTTCTGGAAGATATGCTGTAGCAAACCAGTCCAATAGCTGGCCTCAAAACTGGAGATAAAAGAGTTAAGTTCTCTGGCCTATATTAAACCGGTGGTCTCTACTGGCCTTCAATTCTGTGAACCTATGGCTCTCAGGACCAAAGCTGAATTTCAGGCAGAGATGGCCTTAGGCAATCGGGGGCCCTAGGTGAGGCCCATTACAGGGTCCCCTATAGGCCCCCATGACTCCCCCCTCGGTGGCCCCAGCTCCCCATCACTGGCCTCCGGTCCCAGGGCTGGCTTCTCCTCCAGGACCATCCCTTGGGGGGAGCGGCGCCCAGGGCCAATTGGCCTAGGCGGGGCTTCTGCCCCCCATGCTGGAGGGGAACATGGCGGGCCAGTACGCTCCACCCCCCAGGGACCCCGGTTGCCCCCCGGGGACTGGGAGCCAGCCCTGGCCGGGAACCTGGGGCTGCCTGCTGGCGGGGAGCCGGCCCTGGCCTGGGCCGGGAACATGAGGCCACCCACCAGCGGGAAGTGGCCCCGGCTGGTAACATGAGGCTGCCGTCACCGAGAGCTGGCCCCGGCCAAGGCTGTGCTGCCGACAGGGGCTGGCCCTGGCCTCGGCCGGGGACCATCGTGTGTGGACAGGCCGGCCGCCCAGCCCAGAGAGCCAGGCCCCGCGCATCTGCTCCACCTTGGGGATGGGGAGGGCCAGCCCAGAGGCCAGGCAAAGCGCTCCTGCTCCTGCTCCACCCTGCTGCCTTTGGGCTTCTTCAGCTTGCCGCCAAAGGCAGCGAGGAGCAGGGCGAATCGCGGCCGCAGGGGAGAGCCGAAGGGTGGGTCCCGCACTGCCCCACTGGGAGCGGGACCGCGCGGGGTCCATGTAACCATTGGACCTGGGGCGATTGTCCTGTTCACCCCCACCAAGGACGGCCCTGCCTCCTCCTGCTGCTGACCAAGGCAGATGCGGCTTTTGGGGTAGGCGAAGAAGGCAACGGGCCCTCTTAATGCTCAGGGCCCTAGGTGTGCACCTGCTTTGCCCACCCCAAAAGCCACCTCTGAATTCAGGGGGAAGAAATGGTCACAGTCGGTCAAATTAATTGCTGGGACAGCTGGATTGATTTCAATGGGCTTTCACAGAGTAACAATGAGGGCCCTGGAGAGCCAGGACACCTTGCCTACTGCTCGGGAACTCTGAATAACAGCTGGAGTTTTGCCCAAGTCCTGGAAGCAGACAGGACAAAATAGGACTCAAGAGGAAGGGCTCTGTGCTGTTCCAGAATCTCTCTCAATGCCAGCATGTGAGTTGTAGGGGACATAACAATAAAGAGAAACTAAATTGGTATAGCAGCAAAACATATCACTCTAATTGTTATTACTGAGCCCTCAGCTCTCTTTTATGCAAAACAAAATACTGAGTAATCAAGATATCTTTTTCTTCCATGGACATTTGCATAGGGTAATTGTTTGTTCAGATTTAATTAATAACTTTAAATGTCATTCCTACAAAACTATTAAATATTGGGTACTTTTCATTCTAAGTACTGGATTGTGAAATCAGCGTGATAAACAAGCCATGATATGTTTAGCAAACTGGAATGGTAAGGAAAGTACATTAAACAGTAATCTGCCTTTTGTTTCTTTTCTAGAATAATGCAATAGCATTGGCATATTTTTTAGAGTCTAATCACAGCCATAGAAAGCACTGCTGTTATTCAGTGTCAGACAAACCCTGAAGTGTGAATAACAGGGTTATATCATCTTCTCACTGCTAACATTTTCCAGAGCTATAATTATGAGTCTTAAAATCTCAATAAGTTTGGCAATTTTACTGGGCACTTTTCATTTTAATACTCCTTTAGCTTTGCTTCATATATAGTAGCAAAAATTGTAAACTTAGTTTTTGTGAGTAATTGTTTTACACTTTCACCACAGTCACCGCAATCCTGTTAACTCAAAGCTGCTGTTAAAATATGGTAGAAAAGCATGAAAATTCAGGCTTCTTAGGGACTTGAAATGATGGGTTTAGGTTTTGCAGATAGTTCTGGGAGGTGCTTGCATCTCTCTGCATCTGTCAAGGTTGATTGGGATGGCAATCAGGTTCCACAGAAGTGCACATACACATACTGTAGTTGGCTCTGTGCTTGGTACCTGTTTTGTGCAATTAACTCCTGGCTCACCTGCAAGTGGGTCTTTCAGTATGCCAGCCCAGGACGGGTGGATCCCAAACAAGTTGCAGTTCAGGACAAAGGCGTCACTCTCATCACCTAAATCATTCTTAGCCAAGGGTGACTAGGCACCTCCACAGCATTTCTAGGTTGAGGGCCACCCCTGCGGAGTTGAGCCAGTAATCTGCGGCTCCCGGGGTAGACTGCACAGGAGAAGGGTGGGATTTTTCTACAAGGTCCCTGCAATGCATGCCCCTGCTGATGGGAGAATGTGCAGCCACAGCACCATGGAAAGCTCGGAGCCCAGTTGGACTTTGGCCATTCAATGGCGCTGCATCCAAGGGATGCCATGGTGCCAGCTGATTCCTGCATTAATCTTTATGGAGGAATGTCTGCACTAGCCATAGTTCCTGTCAGATCACCTTGGGCTAATCCGTGTAACTATTGAGAGTCAGGATGATTGCGCAATTCAGCTCCAGTGTTTCCTCGGCCATCTGGTTCCTAGCATGGCCTCAGCTTGGCAAGAGTCATTCCCACACTGGGCTCAGTGAGCAGTGGTGAAGGCAGCCTGGGTGACCATGGCAGGCGGGAAAGAGTAAATCACTTGCCTGGGATGGAAGACGTCCTGCAAGAATTCTCTTCAGCTGGCCCAGCATGCTGAGAGGCAGCACTTACCTGCCAGATCTGGAGCAGACCACTTTCTCAGCCTCCCTGGCGCAGTAATCACTGGCAGGTGGAAGGAATGGGACTGGCCCATGGTGTGGTGACAGGAGCGGGCCTGGATTCAGTTTGAGAGAGAGAGTAGGAAGAAGCCTTCCCATTAAGCCCAGATAGGAAACACACTGTCACTAAACCATCTTCTCTCTGCCATGACTAATGCAGCCTTGCTCAGCTCAGACCCTGAATGCAAAGATCATTCGCCTAGTCCATGCTTCGATTGTGCCACACCTCTCTTTGTATATCTTCACCGACTCCCTCTTCTCCACCTCATCAAACATAACTAATTGTCTTCACTTTCAAGGCCCACCACAACCTATTCCCACCCTCGCGAATGTGTCTCACCCTCTATCAAGAGAATGATTCTCACCTTCAATCAGCCCATGATGCTGGCTTTCATAGCCCTCTTGTTACATTTTCAAACAAGTGCTTTTCCCCCTGGCTGCCCCCTGTGCATGAGAGGAGGTCTCCAGAAACACCTGCAAAGCCACAGCATTTGTCCTCCAAATCCTATGCAAGTGGGTCACATGGCGATGCCCCAGCATCTTGGAACATGGAGCTGACTGTGCAACTGGAATTACATTAGTGTCTTTTTCTGCTGAGTGATGGGTGAATGATTTTGCCTACTCTTCTGCTTGGTAAACTTCGTGGCCAACAGCCGCAGGAAAGTGCAGTGCATGAAGTAGAGAGGGCAATGGAGCTAAATTCAAACTTCTAGACAGTTACTTAGCTTGGTGAAAGATTATTTGTTGTATAAAAGGCATGTTCACTCTGATCTGTTTGCTGGCTCATTATAAAGCTGATGCCCTTCTATGTCTATATTTATCGCAGGAATAAAGTATAAGTTAGTGCAAACACTCACACTTTTCTGCAGGGCCTGGACTTTGAAAGATTCTTTGTACATTGTTTTGTGTACCAAGGGCAAACATGCAAAGGAACATAATGCATCCTTTAATTTGGGAGCTGGTACTAAGTTAAGTCTTCTCATGATCATTCCTTCTTTAGAAAGAATCTCGTTAATTCAGTCAGGGACTTTCTACTTTTTGGCTGCTCTAACCTGAATTAGTTCAGCAGATGCAAAAAATATTCTTCTTAGTTAGACAACAGTGTCTATAAAAGTTTATAAGCTCCTTCATCAGCATTAGGACTGGACTGTGTTCTGCTCGGTGGTATAGGGTGTTTGGGGGAGCAAGGAATCCTTTGCAAATCCTAATGGTGCATCAACACAAAATTTCTGTGAACACATGCAATGTCAGGATTGCACAACATGTACTCAAGAATGTGTGCAGACCTCAGCCCACAGTGTAAATCACTGGCCCTTCGTTCTTAGCTTGCTGTGCAGCGATATCCTTCAGCACATTTCTGCAGATCTCTCCCCAACAGAATGCAGTGTTCTTGGCACAACCATGATTATTTCCTTTGCAAAACCATTGGAAATAATCCAGTGCCTAACCAACTGGACTACAGCAAAGCAATATACCTGGCTTTGAAGCCTTCAGCTTTAGGAAATTACAAAAGCCTATAGCGTGTCTCCTCAACATCACAGGCTATTGCGAGCACATCAGATTTGTTCTCAACTCTCCCTGCGGTTTTCACCCACTGTGCCATGGCATACTGGTGTGCTGTGAGAACTGTCCAAGTGTGCCATGAAATTTTGTACAAAGGTAATTAAAAATCAATGTAAAACAAACATTGTTCCATTTTAAACAATATTCTATCCAACCAAAATTACAACTCATAAAACTTGTGAAAATTAATCATCAAATTAAAAGCAAGGTATCGGTCTTTTGATACTAAAATGTGAACAGTCTAAACACAGGTGGCCAAAGGGCAAAATTGAGATGACATGTATTTTTTTCTTTGGATTTGAAACATTAACGCATTTGATCCTTCTTTACATTGTTATATGCACGATATTGCAAACCACTCTAGTAAGACCATAACTATAGTAAATGTAAGTAAATGTGTCATTTATGAGCAATCAATTCAGCTGAAAAAAGTGGATATGCTGTGGAATTATTTTTCTTATTGATGTGTGTTGAGTTACTGTAAAGGTCGGGAACCAGTCTATATCATAAACCTCCAGAATTTCAAATCAAGTTCATGTCAAAGCACTCCGTGGCTTGTGCCCCTATTACCTAAAAGACCATGTAAAATTCCAGGATAAAAAATGTAGTTGACAACTTTGCTTACCTAGCACCATGGGACTCTTAACAGGAAGTAGAAAGTTCTTCTGGGCAGGACTCAGGACCTTAGTTGGAGGCTGTCTGAGACTGTGGAATGAACGACCCTGGCACATCTCACCACTTTGCGCTCCAAGTGCAGTGTGCATTTCCTTGATATCGCCTTTTCCAACAAGTATATTTATTTAAAAAACCAACACCTACCGATACACTCTACTGCAGACTCTTCTCCCGCTGGGCAAAGGAGGAGAACACCAAACAACAGTAATGTAACTAATATCTGTCACGTGATTAATGCACGGCTGGAGGGCACTCAGATACTATAGGAAAGACCATAGTACAAGAAACTGAGAGAACAGAAGTGGTAGACAGTAGCAAATCCTTACCGAGCTCCTCAAAGCAGATGGCCTCATTCCAGATCTACTGCTGCGTGCTGCTCCTGTGTCCATCCCATGCTATTACCGTTTGCTGTTCTTTTACCATGCACTAGAACCTGGCTGCCATGACTAGGCTATACCCCAGTGTGTCCGCGGGTTTTCTCACAGCCACTCTAGTGCTAGTGGAAGTTTCTGGCTTGACATGCCTGTGGACTGAGAGGCAGCCGTTATCCCACAAAGAGCAGAAGGGTGGTGAGGTCTTGGCTTCGCTTGCCCACTGCCTCCTGCTAAAGTATGTGTGTGTTGGGAGGTGGCGGGGACTTTAACTTCCCTGCCTGTTATACTAGACAACTATACATGTGTCAGGGCTGGTCTAGGGAGTACTGGGTCCTGCCATGACTGCAGGGGACTGGACTCGATGACTTCTCGTGGTCCCTTCCAGTTCTAGGGTTCTGTGCGCGTTCCCTAAGTGGGACCGTGGGAGCACATGGGAACTTGCCTAGGCTTGGAAATTCTGCTAACACAGCATGCCTGCAGGAAACACTCAAAGCCCAGAAGGATGCTGGGAATTAGTATCTGGGTATGGGAGTGCCTAAGTGCCTGTGCTAGTCAAAGAGGGGCAGGGGCATCCTGGCACGGTGCTCACAGGTGAATGGTCGGACTGGCATGGAAATGCCAAATAAGTCCACTCAATCACAGCCACATAGGAGGGAAAAGTCAATGTGAACTGGTAAAAATATGGTTAAAGGGTAAGAAGGACTCATTCAGCAAAGCACTTAGGCTTATGGCCAGCTCCACTAAACTCCAGCGGGTGCTCCAGGGCTTACAGTTAATAGATACTTAAATGCTTTGTGAGATCTGAACCTTAGAAAACTGCTATCTGCCAGCTGTGGCAATCCCATTGCAATCACCATGCACCTAGTATGGAGGGCTGCACAATAAGCTTAACCTTTGAGCAGGCCTTCCAGGTCAGGACTGAGACACGGGTTGGCTAACTGAAGTCTGCATTGCCTGAGCCTTGAACAAACAGCAAGTCCCTTTCCCATTCATCTCTGGGTTCAGTTTGAACTCCTTTCAATGAGATGGTTCAGTGTGGATTGTTCTTAGAAAATGGCTTTTAAAACTCTGTGCTGGGTTCAGCCCCTTCCAGCTAGAACCTTTTATCTCTTCTCATTAGTTATGATGCATGACTCATCCATAAGGGAGGAGGAATTTCCCCAAGAGTCAACAGCTCAAGAGCCCTTAATAGGTCCTCTCTCCTGCCATGGAGAGTCTTTACAAGAAACCAGTGTTATTCAATGGAATTAATCCCACAATCCAAATACTATCTTTAGAAGGCTAGAACTGTATCAAGATTATTTATTTTCGTATTAATTTTCTTGCCCCAATTTCAAAGCAATTTTTCTGATTAGAGTACACTCGATTTTTTTCCAGATTCATTATTTAACAAAGTTTATTTATTTTGTGGTCAAATTCTTTATCTGATTACTACTTGTCCCACTGCTCAGCCAGCTTTTGCTGTTATGCTGGCAGTGCATTCTGAACAGAGTTCTGGAGTTTGATTTCAGCAAGCCCCCAAAATGCTGAGTGTGTCTGTGAATTCTCTGAACCTCTCAGTTGCGCAAAATTAGGCAGCAACTGTCAGGAGATTAGCCCCTGTGGCTTAGAATTTCTGCAACTTCGTGTCTGTTCTGGGCCACAGAGTGAATTTACAGTTGCAAGAATGAAAAATGATAAAACTAAAGTTGACTCAGCTATTTGCAAGTCTAATTAAAGTTTCCCTTCATGTTTAACCACAGTTTTGGGAGATGAATCCTGGCAGTGGGGCTCATGCCCTAATTTTCAAATCATCTTTAATTTAAAATCGCCTCCCTACCCGATCCAAAGTTCTACATTTTTTAATTATCCAACTGTAATTCAGGCTTTTAGCTTTTCATCAGCATCCTGCTCCATGACAGGAATGAATTCTCCCCTGCCCATGTTTGTGACTTTTGTAAATGGTTTGTGGAGGTAGAATATGTACCCGTCAGCTCCGTTAGCTACATGAAAAAGCTAACAGATCTTCACTTGACTTTGAAACCCAGTGAAATGCAACCTCAAAGCTTTAAATGAGACTACTTTTCTGTGAAAGATTTGTTTTGGTTCATTTCCTTTACAATTACATTAATGTTTAATGAAAACAGATTATGAAAAAATGTTCAGAATGGTAATTTTCACAGGCTGATTTTGTCTCTGGAGATTGAACAAAGACCAAAGATAAGAGAATAGATTTTAATGTGATTTACAAGATATCTGCTAAAGTATTAAGTTATTTAATGAGAACACCTTTTTCATCTATATTTCCCTCCGTGCCTGATGACTCTCTTCTCAGGATGCTACCCTACCATTTGCTAAGCATTGCCAATTGCTGTCTTGTGAGCAATACTCCAGTGGAATGAAACAGCACATCTGAAAAATGCATGCTTTCACATAATTTCTCAGGAAGCTATTTGCTGCATAATGGAACAATTAAAATACAGAACTTTAAATAAAAATAACCGCTCTGGGACACATCTTCCACGTGTGCCAATTGCCACAGCTGCACTGGTATGTGAGGAAAAAAGGCAATGTGCCCCAGCTAAGAACCGTAGAAGATTAGGGATGGAAAGTCACTCAGGAGGTCATCAAGTCCAACCCCCTGCTCAGAGCAGGGCCAACCCCAACTAAACTACCCATCCAGAGCTTTCTCAAGCTGGGCCTTAAAAAGTTCTAAGGATGGAGATTCCATCGTCTCCCTACAATCTGGTCCCCTCCTGTAATGTTAAGCTTGGGGTGGATGAACTGGCTGAGATACTCCCCAAACCTTTGCTTAAAGCATGAAGCAAACCTCAAACAACCTCAGGTTAAAAAAGCCTGAATCTCTTTTCACTTTTCCATGAATTTCTGCATTTCCAGGAGCATGCTAAAACTACATAGAGAAATGTCAAAATGCCAGGGACTTGGCAGCAATCTGACTTACTGATGAGTAAATCAGGAGTCACCTTATTTCAATCCTGGGTTTTACAGCTCTGGGAAACTGGCATTCATGAGGAGGGAATCAGGGCTTATGCGAAGCAGTTCTCCCAGGATTTCCCAGCAAGGAGCAGAAGCAGCAGAACTCTGATGACAGCCTGTTTCTAAAAAAATTTCCAGCCAGTGCAAATCTGTTCAAGTCAGTGGAGCTATACCAGTTTACACCAATCTGGTCCACACTATGGCCACAGGTAAGGTTAAAATAAGCACCCTGACAGCTGGCTGCTCATCTGAACTGAAATACAGGGGCAAGTTACCCAGTCTGTGAGAGGTCAGCTCAGAAGGTGGCACTTGCACTTAACAAATTAATTCAGAGAAAAGATGTTTTGGGCCTATAATGGCATTTGTAGAAGTACTAGCTTCTTGCAGGGATGCTTCATAGTGGATTGACTGGATCCAACAAATAAGGTTTTTTGTTTTTTTTAAAAGGGGAGCACAGCTGGGTATATAACCAAGACAAAATAAGTGGAGTGAAGTTTTAGACCACAGAAAAGAGCTGCTGGTGAACATGTTTGAAGCATCATTTTCAAGATCTTTAGAAGTAAAGGAGGAAAATCACGGGGAAAATATAGGGGACTATTGGCATTAGCAAGGCCCACAGTATGTGCGTATTCCTGTTATACTTATGTCAGAGATGGGCTCGAATGGGCAATCTAAATGTAGATGCCTACGATGTTCCAGTGCCAGTTTGGGGAGCAGCACTATGGTTCTTACAATGCTAGTGTATAAAGCCAGCTTCTAAATGACCACCGTAAACAGCAGTACTTTTCTTTACTCAAGAAAAGGGTGCAGGTACTAGATACACAGGGATTATTTAAATGCTCTTGCATCTCTTTCTCACCAGCTCTTCCGTCTTTCCTTTTAACCAGAGACAGAATTGTCATTCCTGTCTATGGTAGTTGTTGAGTTTTATTATTCTCTGTGTCTAACTTTAAAGATTAACGTAGACAATCGTTACTGGGAACAGGAGACAAAACTAATCGGGAAACCATATAAATTAAGCTACTTATTTAGCTTCTGACACTGCTGGATTTGAACAATGAGTCACTGTTGGCTTTCAGGACATCAGGCTTTCATGCTAGAATTGAGTGAATACTGATAAAATTTGTAATACAGTAGCAAATTGATTTCAATCTTGAAATTTTCAGCCCTCCTGAATACTGAACATTTTTTTTTGCAAAACTGCTTCTGCATGAGTCACTAGACTAGAAATTATTCACAGTTCATAATTATTATGAACTAAACTGAGACAAATATGATTTCTACACATAAAACCAGATATGGCCATCCAGCATCTCGACAGATGAAAGGAAATACAGTGAAGTCAGTCAGTCAGTGAAGGGTGATTGTCGGTAGTGTGGGAAAAGAGCCTGATGTGTGAGTGGCAGACCTTCCCACAGTGGCTGCAGGTCCGTCCCCCAGATGGATGCTGGAGCACACTCTGCTTCCTGGCTCTCCTACGGGCCTTAGCGTGGGCTCCCAGATCACTCTTTGCGATGACTGCACTAGCCTCGATTGGAGCAGTTGTGGGCAGGGCTCTCCCAGTTGTCAGAAGGCTTAATATCTTGAGACCCAGCTTGCTCCTGTTACTGTATCAGGTCTTTGGCCTTCCTCCGTGTCTCAGGTAGTTCTCCAGCTGGCCATAGAGTACAACCTTCAGCAGATTATCTTTGAGGCATGCTGTCCACGTGTCCCAGCCAGTGAAGCATGGAAGCATCCAGCATAGTCTGCATAGACATGGGGTTGGTAACCCCCGACATGCATGCCAAACTTGGCACGCGGGCCGATCCTGAGCACCCAGCGCCGCTCAGGCTCCTCCAACTGGCCACGCCCCCCAGCAGAGCCGCTTGCTGTGGTGCCACGGCGCACGGAACTCCTGTCCCCAGCTGGCCCCACCCCCCCACTGGGGGGCGGGTCCTGTAGGGAAATGGTGCCATGGCGCATGAGGCTACCCCCTGCTAGGGAGAGCGGCCAGCAGGGACAGGAACCTCATGCATGGGGGTGGGGAACAGCAGGGAGGAGTCCCTGGCTCCGCCCTGGCACCTTTGGGCTCCTCCCTGAGTACCTGCTAAGGGTGCAGTGGATGGGGCTGGCACGGGGGCCGGCAAAGGTTGCCAACCCCAGCATGGGCTACAGGTTGGTTCTCTCAAGGGTCTCATTTTTAGTGATTTCTTGGTCCCAAGTCATTCCAAGGATTTTTCTGAGAAAATGAAGGTGGTAGCTGTTCGATCTCCATGCCTGCTTGGAGTACAGGACCCAGCTTTCACATCTGTAAAGAATACAAGCCTGATAAATGGACACCTTTGTATTCAGGATTAGCTGCTCATTGTTCCAGACATATGAAGTGAGTTTGTCAAAGGTAACAGAGGATTTGCTGATTCTTGGATCACGTTCTTCATCAAGGCTAAGTGAGCTGGTAAAAGTGATCCACATTGTTCAGAGTTTCATTACCGGCATAGACTTCAGGTAGCACAGTAGTGTCCTGTGACATGAGTACTGTTTTCTTTGTATTGATTGCATGCTGAACTTGATTCCTGCATCAGAGAACTTATTGATCATGGTCTTTAATTAGAGAAGAATGCAGCACCATCTGTGAAGAGCAGATCCTTAAATCGTGAGCTGGGTGACACCCCTTTTGCTCTGAAATTGTCTGATGTTAAACATGTTGCTGTCCATCCTCAATTGAATTAGTATGCCAGATTGATGGTTTCCGAAAGTGTACTTAAGAAGAATAGAGAAGAAGATGCTAAAGCTGGTAGACACTAAAACACGGCCTTTCTTCATGCCAGTATTAGGGACCCCTCTCCTCAATTCTTGGTTCGTTGACAGAAGTAGGAGTTCAGAGTCCAGCAGCAGGCAATACTATGGGTTTATTGGGGGTCAGCTAGCAAGAATTCCATTCTTCACACCAGTAATTTTCCTTCTTCCCCCTTACTTCCTGTTTGACCTTATTTTTTATAGTGTATCTTAACCAATCATTTTCTTGGAAATATTACAAGATAATTCTTTCCACAATTTTAATATATTGTAACCTAATTCTCTAACCAATCACACCCCACCCCCTTAACTGATTACAATTTGTCATGAAACAGACAGAAAGAATCAGATGGAAGTTATCAGAACAGAGGGCACCGTATGGATCAAACATACACAGTGTAGATTCTGTAACCACAGCTGTTGAGAAGTTTTTAAAAGCCAGACAGAATGCTATTAAACAAAGCTCTTGTTAAGCATTCCAGGGCCTTTTCTTTCTCTGGACATCACCTTCTAAACAGGTTGGCATCACCTCGTTTTAATGTAATTTATTTGGGATGTGTGGGTGTGACCATACGCTTCCCAGCTTATGGCTGCCCTCAGGGCCGGCCTTAGCGAGTTGGCGGCCCTAGGCAAATTTATTCTTGGCGGCTCCCAATGGGCCGCACCGAGCTGCCCTGGGCCCGGCAGCCCCAAGCCAGACTGCCCCGGACCCAGTGGCCCCAAGCCCGGCCACGCTGGGCCCGGCCACCATGACCATGGCTGTGCCGGGCCGCGCTGGGCCCGGGGAGCCCTGCCGTGACCAGCTGCCCCAGGGTGCCCCGGAGCTCTCCGATCCGGCTGAGCTGTGCCACTGGTCGCTGCCCCCCACCCAACCTCCAAGGCTCCCCCCCAGACACCACAGCACTTATCTTGCCGAGGAGTCAGGCCTCGGGGACTGGAGCGGGAGACAGGGCGGAGGGGAAGTCAGCAGCTGTGTATATTTCCCGCCCTGCTCCACCATAGGCTATGTGCCTGGAGTGGAGCAGGGCGGGAAATTTAAAATGGCCCCAGCCCGCCGGCTCCAGCGTTAGCATTAGGCAAATTAGGCGGCCCTAGGCAGCTGCGAAGGCCAGCCCTGGCTGCCCTGCAAAGGCCTCAAACTGTTCCAGTGAGGGAAGGCTCACAGACAAGCAGCCCGTGACTTTGATTCTTTGTTTTGATACCCAGTAACTAGCTAAGTGATAGGAACATACTTAAAAATCATAGGATCATAGACCTTCACATGCAGGCCTAAATATTTATATTCGAAGAGCCAGTATCAGACAATTACTCATTTTCATACTGAATAGCTGCCTTCATTCCCTCATGGAGCTCCGTAACAGGGAAAACAGTTTTTGTGAACAGCTACTTTGCAACAGGATCTGGTACATGCCATTCCTGCTGACTGTGTCAAAGGACGTTTGTAGTCAGTGAATGCTGCAGAGGTGTCTGTTGTTCATGGCTTTTTTCGTGCAACAAGCTCATTGTGAAGGACATGTCAGACATGGAGCGTCCAGATATAAACCTGCACTGGTTCTCAGCGTAAATTCTCTCAGCAAAGACTTGACGTTGTTTCAGCAGGACCCATGCAAGCACCTTGATAAGCAGAGATATCCCTTGGTAGCTGTTGAGTTTGCTCCATCCCCTTAATTTCTGTATAAAGTGATTGTGTTTCAGATTCTCAGGTATGTGGCTTTCTTCCCAGCAAGTGCAGAGAAGTGCATGGATGTCGCTCACAAGATTACTCCTTCTTGCCCTTAGGAGCTCTGGAGCTATCAGATCATTACCTGCTGCTTTCCCAGGTACAATCTCTTTGGAAGCTTTTTCTACACCTTCAAAAGTTGGTGTTCAGTATTGTTCTTTGTAATGCTCAGTCCATCAGTCAAGTTGTTCTTGTCAGTTAGTCAGGGCATCCCATCTTTCACTTTCAGGTTTGCAGTCTTTCTACATATTAGACCAAGTGCCTCTTTGATTCCATCAGATGTACCACAAAGGTCCCCTCTTTCAAAGCAGGTCTGACTTGCACAGGTCTTGCCAGTACTTCTGGGCACATTCTCTAGTGGCTCCCTGGACCACAGCTTTTGTCTCTTTGAATATAAGGGTTTTGGATTTGGTTGGTTGTTGAAGTAAAATTAGGTGAGCTTGCTTTTTTTCTTTTTTGAGTGGGAGCAGCAGATGTTCAGATGCTGAGAACCGGTCAAGTTAGTTTTTTTCCTTCTTTGTTTTCCAGAAACATCCTTTGGCATTAGCCAGTGTCTTAGTCTTAACATTGTCCCACAAGACGTCAGAGTCGAGGGAATCAAGTTGACCATTTTCAGAAACATGCTCAGTGCATGTTGAAACTTTGCAGTAGTGCCAGAGTTCTTCATGTTAGTGATGTTGAGGTGAAGTTTGCCTTTTGGCTTGACATGAAGCCTCTTTCTAAGGTGTAATTTCTAAGGTGTAATTGGAGCTTGGCCTAGACAAGGCAGGTCAGTGTTGCAATCAGCACTGTGCATTGATCGAGCACACAGTCTGTCACTAATGTTTCTGCAATGGATCAGGATGAGATCAAGCTGATGTCACTGTTGGTCTCTGGAGTGGAGGTATCTCCAAAGTGACCTTGTTGCTGCTGCTCCAGACAGAAAAAGGTATTAGGTATTTGAGACTATCACATCACAAGAGGTGCACAGCTCAAGAACATGCTGGCTATTTTCATTAACAATGGAAGTCCTGTATCGCCTTAGTCTTTAGTCTGACGAAGTGAATTGAAGCCCACGAAAGCTTGTGCCCAAAGAAATTTGTTAGTCTTTAAGGTGCCACAGGACTTTGTTGTTTTTGCTGTAGACTAACATGGCTACCCCTCTGGAATTTATTTTCATTAAGGCTACCTGTACTGGGTTGGCCAATGATGTATCCCCAGTGTTCCCAGTCCTTACCCACATGGACATTGAAACCACCAAGAACAATGAGTCTGTTCCTTATGGGGACATTCTTGATGATTTGTCCCAAGTGACACTAGAACTCATCATCTTCTTGGAGTTTATAGAGAACAAGAGGAACAAGTTTAGGGGAGAATGCAACAAGGGGGATGTCATGGTGGGTGTCTGCTACAGATCGCCAGACCAGACGGAGGAAGTGGATGAGGTGTTCTCTGGACAACTAACAGAAGTTTCCAGATCACAGGCCCTGGTTCTCATGGGGGACGTCAATTATTCTGATATCTGCTGGGAGGGCAATACAGCAGCACACAGGCAATTCAGGAACTTTTTGGAGAGTGTTGAGGACAACTTCCTTGTACAAATGCTGGAGGAACCAGCTAGGGCCTTGCACCTCTAGACCTGCTGCTCACAAACAGAGAAGAATTCATTGGGGAAGTAGAAGTGAACGGTAACCTGGGCAGCAGTGACCATGAGATGGTAGAGTTCAGGATCCAGATCAATGGAAGAAAGGAAAGAAGCAGAACACACACCCTAGACTTCAGAAAAGCAGATTTTGGCTCCCTTAGGGAACTGATGGGCAGGGTCCCATGAGAGGTTGATCTGAAGGCGAAAGGCGTCCAAGAGAGCTGGCTGTATTTTAAAGAAACCTGTTAAAGGCACAGGAAGATACCATTACGATGTGCAGAAAGAACAGCAAATGTGGAAGACACCCAGCGTGGCTTAGCAGAGAACGGTGAGCAGAACCATAAAATGGAAGTTTACAAGAATTGGAAGCTTGGACAGATGATAAGGGAGACATATAAAGGTATTGCTCAGGACTGCAGGGATAAAATCAGAAAGGCAAAAGGACAATTGTAGTTGTAGCTAGCAAGGGATGTGAAGGATAACAGAAAGGGGTTCTACAAGTATGTCAGTAACAAAAAGAGGATCGGGGATGGTGTAGGTCCCTTACTGAATGGGGCAGGTATCCTCATGGTAGATGATGCAGAAAAGGCTGAAGTACTCAATGCTTTTTTTACTTCAGTCTTCACAGGGAGGGCCAGCTCCCAGGCTACTACACTGGGTAGCGCAGAATGGAGAGAAGAAGACCGGCCCTCGGTGTTGGAAGGTCAGGTTAGGGACTATTTAAAGAAGTTGGATGTGCACAAGTCCATGGGGCCAGATGAACTGCATCTGAGGATGCTTAAGGAGTTGGCCGATGTGATTGCAGAGCCGCTGGCCATTATATTTGAAAACTCTTGGCGAATGGGGGAGGTCTCGGAGGATTGGAAAAAGGCAAATATAGTATCTATCTTCAAGAAAGGCAAGAAGAAGGATCCAGGGAACTACAGACCGGTCAGCCTCACCTCAATCCCTGGAAAAATCATGGGCTATGTCTACATTTGTGAATTTAAGTCGATTTTAACTAAGTCAACTTAGTGTGTCCACACTTAAAAATAAAGTCGACTTAAAGGGGAACTTAGAAAGTCGACCTAGAGCATCGACACTGGATGCTCTAGGTCGACTTTGTGGGGCTATGGGGACGTAAGGCAGGTCCACAGGGGTAGGGGGGGCACCCCTTGCCCAATGCCAGGGGGCTCAGCCTTTGCCCCATTGTACCTAGGTACAATGGGGCAAAGGGGGTCAGGGACCCTCGCAGGGCATAGGGGCAGGGTGGGAAGGGCTCTGCCCTGCCAGGTGGGGGGCATGCCAGGCTACCCCTGTGCCCCCCCATCAGGGAGGGCATTGGTGTAGCCCTGGGGTAGCCCTAAGTTGACTTAGGGCTATCCCATGGCTATACTGGCTTAAGTCGACTCTAGGGAGTCAACTTAAGCCTTAGGTCTACTAGAAAGCAGGTTTAATAAAGTCGACTTAATTTTCATTAAGTCGACTTAAGCAAGCTGCTTAAGTCGACTTAAGGAAACTGTAGTGTAGATGCAGGGTAAATTAAGTTGACTTAAGCAAGCTTAAGTCGACTTAATTTACCAGTGTAGATGCAGCCATGGAGCAGGGCCTCAAAGAATCCATCCTGAAACACTTGGAGGAAAATAGAGGAAAAGTCAGCATGGATTCACCAAGGGCAAATCGTGCAAATTGTGCCTGACCAAGCTGATTGCCTTCTATGATGACTGGATTTGTGGATGCGGGAAGAGCCGTTGACTTTGTATACCTCGACTTTAACAAGGCTTTTGATACAGTTTGATACAGCTTTTTTGATACAGATGACCTCGTGATCTTCCATCCCTATTATTTTTTGATACAGATGACCTCCCTTCCATCCCTATTATTCTATGATTCTATGATTCTATAAGAGAATGCCATTTCAAAATGCTAAGGTATCTTTAAAATCTGTACATTGAAAGTGCATATTTGCTTTCACAAATACATTTGTGAATCATATCCATTCGAGACTCAGTTAGTCAAACTGTCCCTGATTGTCAATGGGCCCCCCTTACACAAAAAGGAGAGGGAGCATTAGAATCATAGAATATTGGGGGTTGAAGGGACCTCATGAGGTCATCTAGTCCAACCCCCTGCTAAAAGCAGGACCACTCCCACTAAATCATCCCAGCCAGGGTTTTGTCTAACCAGGCCTTAAAAATCTCTAAAGACGGAGATTCTACCACCTCGCTAGGTAACCCATTCCAATGCTTCACCACCCTCCTAGTGAGAAAGTTTTTCCTAATATCCAACCTCAACCTCCCCAACTGTAATTTGAAACCATTGCTCCTTGTTCTGTCCTCTGTTACCACCGAGAACAGCCTCGCTCCCTCCTCTTTGGAGCACCCCTTCAAGTAGTTGAAGGTTGCTATCAAATCCCCCCCCCCTCAGTCTTCTCTTCTGTAGACTAAATAAGCCTAGTTCCTTCAATCTCTCATAAGTCATGTGCCCCAGCCCCCTAATCATTTTTGTTACTCTCCGCTGGACTCTTTCTAATTTGTCCACATCCTTTCTGTAGTGGGGAGCCCAAAACTGGACACAGAATTCCAGATGCGGCCTCACCAGTGCCAAACAGAAGCGAATAATCACATCACACATTGGGTGCATTTACACTTGTAAATTAAGTCAATTTAAGCTTGCTTAAGTCAACTTAATTTACTCTGCATTTACACTACACTTTCCTTAGGTCTAAAGTCGACTTAAGCCAATGTGGATGCAGAGTAACCCTAAGTCGACTCTAAGTCTACCTAGGGCTCTCCAGGACTCCCCCACTGTCCTCCCTGCCGGGGGGGGGGTGGCACAGTGGAAGCCTGGCATGCCCCCCACAGGGCAGGGCAGAGCCCTGCCCACCCTTCCCCTATTCCCTACCAGGGTCCCTGTCCCTCTTTGCCCCATTGTACCCAGGTACAATGGGGCAAAGGCTGAGCCCCCTGGCACTTGGCATGGGGTGCCCCCCCCGCCACCGTGGACCTCTCCCAGATCCACCTAGCCCCTAGAAGTCAACCTAGGCATTCAGTATGGACGCTCTAGGTCGACTTTGTAAGTTCCCCCCTAAATCGACTTAAAATTTAGGTGTGGACATGCTAAGTCGACTTAGCTAAAGTCGACCTAAATTAACAAGTGTAGACATAGCCATTGTGTTTCCCCACCACGGTAGGAGGCTACCCCTGGCTACTAGCCACAGTTTTCCAGGGCCACCCTCAGGAAACATTCTGCTGCCCATTCTGCTGTGGGAGGAGGTGAGAGAAGTGGATTACAGGAGGCTTTGTGTAGACTCAGGCTGTATAAAACACAGGGAGTACAGTATGCTGAAGCTCATTGGCCTGAGAAGCACAAAGCAGGGCAGGGGAGGAGGAGGCATTGCTTGGTGACTATTGCACCATCTTCCCTAGGTGACCATGTGCAACATCAGTCTACGGAGGGTCACACTCACAAAAAGGGAACAGCTGCTGCAAGCAGCAGGGGGTAGCCTGATCCCTATGCCATCCTGCTATGTGCCACGATCCTGCCTACTGCTTTAATGGAAGAGTAGCATAGTAAAGTCTCCTCTTGTGCTGGGAGAGATAAGGCAGCCCTCTCCAACAACCTTCTTGCAAGGATTCAAGAATAACTTTATGACAGTTTCTCGGACATGTCCCTGGAGGATTTCTGGACCATTAGTTCACACACTGAGATTCTGTTCCAGTAGTCACCCTGTGCAGAAGTAAGTTTGTCTACACATCCTCCCCCAAAAGCTTCCCTCTCAAAAAAACAATTGAATCAAAGCTCCGAGAATGAGCATAGCGTACCACGTACATTTTTTTGGTATATAGCACGATTTCTTTTGTTGTCTCAGAGCTAAGCGAGCACAGAGTCCTCACCTGGCAGCCTGATGAGATTTAAGACCTCTGGGCAACACCATGCAGGGGCGTGTGTGTTGCATGCAGGCCCCATTACCCGCTCAGGCCAAAAGCTCTGCACACTGCCCAGGCAGGGAATGGAATTCAAAAGTTCCAGGGCTGCAAGCAGGGGATGAGCTATTTGTGACATGTAGCCAAAATGCAGCAGAGCTGGAACTCCAGTGTGGCAAGAACAGGGAATTCTGGGATAGATCCCAGAGGTCAATTACATCAAATTACACTGCTCTCTGGTTACACTGATACTGAATTCCAACTATTGAGTTAGAGCTAAGTGCTGCTCCACTTACGGGGGTGGTGTTACTAGGGCAAATTAAGTGGGACTTAATTTGAATTCACAGCTGCGCAGGTGGAGATGCATGCTGCAGAAGGTCGAGATAAGTCACGTTATGTCAGCTTGCGCTCTCAGAGTAGACTAGGCCCAAGTATTATCTGAAGAATCCATTGAAGAGGCAAGACTCCAGGAGCTAGCTCTCGAGGGTCAGCATTCTGCAGAAGAAGAGAGAGCTGTGGAGGACCCAGGATGGGTTAAAAGTTTCAGCTTGGGGAAAAGACAGAAGTTTCTTTTATTGTGACTTGTGTTTCATTTTTGAGTTTAAGAAAAAGACACCACAGAAGCCGTGGGGCCATAACTTTGACAGAAGAGAGAATAGAAGAGGAACTCTGGAGGAGCTGCAGATCTACTGATGATCACTGTCAGGTGAACACTGATACTCCAGACGAGGAGAGACCTTAGAGTGCCTGGACTAGAGAGTCAAGTCACAGGAAGAGATCATTGCGGAGTCAGAACAACTGTTGGCAGTGAGTGCTAGTTGAGGTAAGATCTCCTATATCTCTACCTCTCAGGAGGGGTGCACCAGCGGTGTTTCAGATCTTTTACAATTTTGTTTCTGGAATTATCTTTAATACGCACATGATATATGGTGAAGCCCATGGTCAGAACTGAAAGAAACTCACTATTTTTAGAGAGATTAATACAAACATTGCAGGAATAGAAACATATGTCTTGCAGGAGTTTAGAAACTGTGACTGGAATCCCAATTGCATGACACCAACCACAGAACAACAGACACAAAATGTATGGAATGATGCTCTTCTCTTGTGTAAATGCCAAATTAAAACAAGATAGCCAATATGCTGCTTAATCATTATCCCACACTTTCTAGTCCAGATCACACTATGACCTTTAATTTCAAGCTGTCTGCTTTTGTTCTGCTTTGTTCACAGAAGGCTACATCTACTTTGGAAAGTGAATGCATCACGTCTGCACAGCAGATTAGTTATTTGGGATCATTTCTTTTTTAAAGTCATTCACTCTGTAGTACTAATGGAAATTATTTTAGTGTGAAGTTGTACTGTGCCTCATGTATGCCTCTAAAATGCATTTTCAAGCTAGATTTTTCCCTTATTTTTATAGACAAAACAGAAATATTAACAAACTCAGAGATATTTCCTTACTCTGCTGTGGCTTGGATCAACTGTAAATTCTATTTGCATATAATAGTAATACAAAAAGAGCATTCTCCTATTTTACTTATGCAATATCAGAGCCAAACAAAATGATGCACAAAATGAAAGAAGATGAAGTGACCAAAGTTACCAAGTTATACATGTTCTCAGGTGAAACTTGTAAAGCATCTTTAAGTGAAGTAGAGTTCAGCCGGACGGAGGGTTTGCCTGGCTATTCAGCAGCACAAAGTTGTTTCACTCGACTTCCATTATTCAGATAGAGAGTAAGACATGCCTTCACTCATAATATTTCTTTCTATCCTACTCACATCTACAGCAAAGTCTCAACTGTTTTTAGTATAAATATGCAACAGAACATCTCTAAAGCAATTATTCTTTTCCCCATTTTCTTATTGCTAGTATGGCCTGAGAAATGAGAGAGCCACAGTGTGTATGGTTCTTCTGACGTTTTTTATTACTGCCAGTTGACAGTTACTCAGTGGCTACTGGAAGTTAATAGGGTTGGCTGGAAAAAAATGGAATTTCCATTCTGCGAGGAAATGCTCAGATTCTGAAATTTCATTTTGTCCAGAACTGGGATGAAAAGTCAAATACTGGAAATTTCATGAAATGAAATGTATATTTCAACCTTATTAAAATGCATCATTTTGATAAAATTAAAATGCTATGTTTCAACTTTGTCATTTTGACTTGATATATATATGAAAATCCAAATGAGATGTTTCAATACTTTCAAGACTTCCATGAAATCAAAATGTTTAGTTTTAGCACATCAATGTTTTCTAACAGAACACTGTTCCATCAGTCATTTTCGCGATTTCTTTAGTCTTTGCTACTCAGCAAGCATTTGTGTAACCCATGTGCCTGAAAGGGCTATCTCTGGGAGACCTGCTGAGGGTGGGTTACTGTTGTTGGGCAGATTAGCTACCCACAACTAGAAACTTCCAGAAGCAGGGAGTGGTAGCATTTTGAGCATGCTCCACAGTGTACCCTGCTGGTGTGATGTGAGGTTGTCAGTCAGATGACTGGAGAGCAGCAGCCTGAGCAGACAGCAGGCAGGAGCTGCCTTGAAAGGAGACCATGTGCTCAGTGTTCTGGAGAGGAGCTGAGCCAGGAGTGAACAAGATGTTTTCTCCATGTAAAGGAGTCATTTGCACCAGACCTTGCAGACATGCATATGGGACTGAGGGCTGGTTGCAGAGAAGAAGAGAAAGCCTGCATGTAATGCTACAGAGGATCCCGGCAAAGAAAGAAGAGGACAGCTATTTCTTGCCACTCAAGCTTCCACGCTGGAACAGAAACTGTAGCTGAGAGTGGGGTGAACTCCACACAGACTTTGGGACTCTTGGGTATCTTTCATGCAAGGGATTGTTCTTGGTTAATTGTAGTTTGTTTTCTTAGGTTAAGGTTCATTTAGTTAGTAGTTAATAAAGTTCATTGTTATGTTTAATGTAGTAGTATTCTAATGTGGGGTGGTAACTCTGAGCAATCTTTGCTGAGAGTCCCGTACAGACTGGATCCTGGGTCTCCAGCTGCTTTCCCCATAGGGATTGGGAATGATTTCTGTGAGGCACTGGAGAAGGGCAACTAAATGAATTTAGCCCACCCGAAGGTTACATTTGCACTACAAAAACCACGCACTCACAAGTTGTGCCTTTGCTGGCCAGCAGCCACCAAAGAATGAACGTGCTGGATGCTTGTGATTTGCCTAATAGTGTGAGCTGGTCTGTGAAATTATGACTGGTGCGTAGAAAGTAAGCAAAGTGTTATTTACTCGGTGTAACACAATAACTTGGGGTCAACAATGAAATTAATTGACAACAGGTTTAAAATGAGCAAAAAGAAGTATTTCTTCACCCAATACACAGCCAAGCTGTGGAACTCCTTGCCAGGGGATTTTGGGAAGGCCAGTGCTATAATGGGATTCAAAGAGGAGCTAGGGAAGTTCATGGAGGACTTGTCCGTTAATGGGCGTTAGCCAAGATACACCAGGATTGCTGTTTGGCAAAGGGCAGGAACAGCTGATGGGACGGATCAGTTGATGATTATCTGTCCTGTTCATTCCCTCTGAAGCACCTGGCACTGGCCATTATTGCAAGACAGGATATTGGACTAGATGGACCATTGGCCTGACCCAGTATGACGGTTCTTATGTGTGCTGAAATCAGCTGCACTGCACAGCCCCATCATGGTCAGACAAGATGGCCCATCCAGCTCTGCCCAGCCTGAGACGCACGCAGGAAAGAAGCACCTAGCCAGACCAATCAGACCAAGTCCTTCAATGGGGAAGAGAACCAGGGTGCAGAGCAACAGCTGCCTCTGTTTGAATTTTCACATGAGAGATGCTGGCTTCCTTCATGGCCTGGGGAATGATCAGTCGTACCACATTTAGTCTCCAGCCCATGGTTCTGGGCTTCCTTTGCTGTACACATGGTTGCAGACTTCACAAAAGGAAAATGAAACTTTTACCGAGGTTTCCAGCCTCAGCTCCCAGGTTCAAACCTGGAGTATCCCTCCCTCAGGAACTATTAGAAGAGACTCTCCTTGCACCCTGCTGCCTCCCCCCCCCTCAGCCACTTGCTGGCTTTTAGACTCATTCACTCCCTTTCCAGCTGTGTCCGATTATTAACCAGTGCTGACTGGCCTCAGGGCTCTGGCTCTTAAAGGGGCAGGACACCACTTCAATATGCTTCAAAGTGAGCCTTTAATGAACAGTTAGAGTTTTGAGGGGGGTGGGAGAAGACCTCATGACAGGAACTAGGGAAAAAGCCTCAGACGACTTTTTGTGAACTTCAGATTTGTCAATTTTGCACAATTCCAGTGCCCTTCCCCATAGTGTGATGACAAGGAGATGACAGCTGAAAATATTTGTTTGCCCTTTGCACAATAAACAGTTCACCTAGAGAGTTCCTGGCCCAGGAGAGTCTGAGGATTGAGTCTGGGTCCAGCAGAAGGGTTCAGCTCACATGAGCTCAGGTCTGCTGCTGGGTCAAACTCTGCTTTGAAGAGGAGTGGATAACTTCATACCAATTGCAAGCTATGCAATTGCTCTATGTGAGGTCAAACCTGACCCTGCCTTGCTTGCCTGTATTGGGGAGAAATCCCCACCTCCTCGGCTTTTCATGCCTCTCTCCTGAGGACTGGCCACTGTGACATGATGGACTGAGCACTGACCTAATTTAGCATGGATTATTCCTAGTTCCCTCCAGTAGCCTAATTCTAATTCAGCAACTGGTGTGTAATTGTAACCTTCGGGTGGGCTCAATTCATTCCATTGCCCTTCTCCAGTGCCTCACAGAAATCCACCCCAATCCCTGTGGGGAAAGCAGCTGGAGACCCAGGATCCAGTCTGTATGGGACTCACAGCAAAGATTGTTCAAAGCAGATGAAAACAAAGAAAGAAAAGTAATGAGTTTTATTAAACATTAACTTTATAAATCATATGAATTAAGAAACAAAATAATGACTACTATATAAATCTATAACAAGATGTGGCTAATTTTGGGAACTCACATTTACTTTTTCACAATACATATAAACAAGAAAAAAATGAATTTAAACAGAGCAGCCCCTCAGAAACACTGTCCACTCGAGTGTCCCAAAGTTCTGGTGGAGTTCACCCGGCTCCCAGCGACAGTCTCTGGGTGCTAAGCTCCAAGGCTTGGGTAGGAAGAAGCAGCTCCTTGTTCTCTGTCTGCTGGACTCTTCCAGGCAAACCCTGCTCTTCTCTGCTGGGATCACTGCTCTCCAGCCAGCTTGCTGCTTAATCACCACTCATATATATATAGAGAGTGAGAGATATATAGAAAGAAAGAAACCCTGTTTCAGAAGAAAACATACAACTCTGAGAATAACAAAGTATAATTAACTCTTCCCCCTTATTACATTAAAGAACTGTTCATTCCTCACAGTATTTAAAACAACTCAAAGTCTGCAATTAAAAGAAACCCCCCTCCTCTTCCTCTGCTGGAGGGTTAACAATGTTACTAACCTGAAGCAAACTGCTTCAGAGTAGGGGAAAACAGCCTGCTGCCTGCTCCTGGCTCCCTTCTCCCTGTGCACAGAGCACGTGGGCTCCTCTCAATCCAACCGCCCCGGCTGCTGGCTCTCAGGCGTCTCCCCACAGCAGCCAGCAGCAGGGGACCCTGGGGCGCAGCTCAAAGCTGCCACTCTGGCTCTAAGCAGCTAAATCTGCCTAGCAACAGTGACCCGACAGATCTCTAGACTAATGGGTTACATAACGTTCTCTGCATCGCCACTTGTCTATTCAGCAACAATATCGAGAGAGAACAGAAAACTTGCTGCAGCTCAAGTCCCTGTGAATGATGCCAAGTTAACATCAACAACCACATCTTTTCTGCCTTTTCATCAAAGTTATTCCATTTCTCTTCCTGCTGCATATCTGCTATGCATTGTGGGAGAATCAGCTCACCACTCGATGACTCCTCCTCCTCGGCATGGAGTAGCAGCAGCATGCCCCCCTCCTCTTGCCTTTTCTGCCAGCGGCTGCTGTGGCCTCGCTTGTATTTTCTCAGGAATCGGCCCTCTGGACACATCACGTTTAGTCTCACCCCCCCCGGAACAACTAAGTTAAAAAAAAAAGTCTGATCCCTCCATGCAGTTTGACAGCCCTGACTGTGGCCCTAGAGATTCATCTTCTTGTCTCAGGGCTTCCAGACGTTCACATCTCCTTCCCAGGGGCGTTGTGTCACATTGCAGTGGCCTGCCTACCCACCGGATTCCAGTGTTGTTCCACCAGGGTCCTTCCTGCCATCTCTCTGCTCTTCTTTCTCACATTACAAGAGCCACCCTCTCCTCTGAAGGTCTCTTCAGTCCCTGCTACCAAACTTCCTCACTTACAGCATCACCCAGCTTGAAGGCCCACGCTGGAGGCTGTACTGCACGCTCCAGTCGGCCCTGCCACCCCCAGGGGACAGCCAGCCAGGCCACGGCCGGCCCGCCCTGCCCCACCCCCTGTGGTGGACCAGCTGGCCCAGGGGTGGGGTGGGAGCTCACAGCCTGGCCTCTGGGCTGGTCCATCCCACCCCCGGCAATGGACTGGCTGGCCCAGGGGCCGAGTGGAAGCTTAGAGCCCGGCCTCTGGGCCAGCCCATCCTGCTCCCCTCCCCAGTGCCAGTTTTTGGCACTAGATCAGCAGGGTAGAGGCCACCACATTGCGGAGGGCCCTTGGGATTGGGCCCCGTTGGCCTGTGCAGTAATCCGCCCCTGGGAACAATCCATTTCTCTGTTCAAGTTTGCTAACTGCGCATCTCTATGAGACACAGAAAGCTGTCAAAAAACAAATCCAATAATACACTTTAAATTCTTCTGATATAAAATCCTTGTTCAGCTGGAGATCTACCTATGTACATGCACATATTCTGTTTTTAAATCTGAAATAGCCTATGGGAATGAAATCGATATGAAATATTTTGATTTTTAGTATGCTCATTCAAAGAATTTCCTTTTGTAAGTTTAAAAATGACTGTTTTCCTAGGTTTTTGTAGAACATATTCAACAGCCTTAACATCAGAAAGAGATGCTGCACACTGTGGTCCCATCTGTTCTGCCACAGGTGACAGGAAGGTAGTTGCCTCAGAAATGCTGAGTAAAATGGCGGGGCAGATGTCTCTACATTTCTTCAGTTTTCTACATTTCCTGCCAATTATGCAACAGACCATCCCCACAAAGCCATGAGAACGCCCACAGCATTCTCATCGGCAAGTTAAGGAAGTATGGGTTGGACGAGTGGACCGTAAGGTGGATAGAAAACTGGTTAGATCAACGGGTTCAGTGGGTAGGAATCAATGGCTCAATGTCTAGTTGGCAACTGGTAATGAATGGAGTGTTCCAGGGGTCGGTCCTGGGGCCGGTTCTATTCAACATCTTCATTAATGATCTTGATGATGGGATAGACTGCGTGCTTAGTAAGTTTGTGGATGACACCAAGCTGGGGGGAATGGTAGATACTCTGGAGGGCAGGGACAGGATTCAGGGAGACTTGGACAAATTGGAACACTGGGCCAAAAGAAACCTCATGAGGTTCAACAAAGACAAGTGCAAAGTTCTGCACTTAGGACGAAAAAATCCCATGCACTGCTACAGGCTGGGGACCGATCGGCAGCGCTGTAGAAAAGGACCTGGGGGTTATGGTGGACGGGAAGATGAATATGAGCCAACAGTGTGCCCTTGTTGCCAGAAAGGCCAATGGCATATTAGGCTGCATCAGTAGGAGTATTGCCAGCAGATCGAGGGATGTGATTATTGCCCTCTATTCGACACTGGTCAGGCCACATCTGGAATACTGTGTCCAGGTTTGGGCTCCCCACTACAGAAAGTATGTGGACAAATTAGAAAGATTCCAGCGGAGGGCAACAAAAATGATTAGGGGGCTGGGGCACATGACTTCGGAGGAGAGACTGAAGGAACTAGGCTTATTTAGTCTACAGAAGAGAAGACTGAGGGAGATTTGATAGCAACCTTCAACTACTTGAAGAGGTGCTCCAAAGAGGAGGGAGCTAGGCTGTTCTCGAGGGTAACAGAGGACAGAACAAGGAGCAGTGGTTTCAAGTTACAGCTGGGGAGGTCAAGGTTGGATATTAGGAAAAACTTTCTCACTAGGAGGGTGGTGAAGCATTGGAATGGGCTATCCAGGGAGGTGGTAGAATCTCCGTCTTTGGAGATTTTTAAGGCCCGGTTAGACAAAACCCTGGCTGGGGTGATTTAGTGGGAGTGGTCCTGTTTTTAGCAGGGGGTTGGACTAGATGACCTCGTGAGGTCCCTTCCAGCCCTATGATTCTATGAAATTGGACAGAATATAGCGGAGGGTAACAAAATGATTAGGGGGCTGTGGCACATGATTTATGAGTGGAGGATGAGACCACTAGCAGGCTTTGGTGTGCAGAAGAGAAGAACGAGGTGGGATTTGATAGTGTCCTTCACCTATCTGAAGGGGGGTTCCAGGGATCATGGAGCTGGGCTTTTCTGAGTGGTGGCCAATGACAGAACTCTGAGCAATAGTCTCAAGTTGCAGTGAAGGAGGACGAGATCGGATATTAGGAAAACTTTTTCCCTAGGAGGGTGGTGAAGCACTGGAATGGATTACTTAAAGAGGTGGTGATGTAGCCAGGGAATTTTGTCTCAAACTGCTTAAAACTGCCCAGTAGAATGGTAGGGAAGGAACTGGCAGAAAAGCCTCAAAGGAGGTTTAAATTCAGAAAAGACAGTAGGTGCTTCAGTTAACCTGGCTCTGCGATGTCAGTGCTAAAATAGCATGTGATATTCAAAAGAACTGTAATTAGGGATATGAGTCAGGGATAAGGAAATGTAGCAATTAGCAATTAAGAAATAAGCCCCTTTCACGCCCCAAGAGCACCCTACGCACTGATTACATCCCTCATTCACCCCCCATGTACCTTACATTGCCGTTAGAATGCCCACCCTCATGACCCCCCTTCCTAGTGTCTCCTAACATGTTGGGCACACAGCCCTCCAAACCTTATCATGACTCTACCTTGAATGTGCCCCTCCTCCTGCCGGCTTATAAAAACCCAGCTGGTCAGTGATCCTTTCTGTAGTGTCAGAGGAGCCAGATACCTCCACAGCAGGCAGCACAGAGTGAGAGAAGAGAGCAATGAAACAGACCCAGAAAAAGAAAGAAAGGAGAAGTTTTTAGACATCAGTAAGCATCATCAAAAGCCTAGGTGCAGCTGAGGTTTTGAGTGACCTAGCTCACAGAGTTCCTGCCACACCGATATAATTGAAGGTTAATCCTTTGCTAGGTCAGAGCAGAAGGACCAGAGGGAGTCTATAAAAAGTTAAATAAATAAGGAGTGCTGAGGTCTGCATGTGAATAAAGCTGAGTGCCTGCAGTCAGAGTGAGGGTCTAATTCTCCACCCCTCCAGCAAGTGTCTGATCAACATTTGCTGTATGTTTAAATGACTAAGTTTCTGTAGATATTAAGAATCAGTGTTAAGGATTTTATTGTTTAACTGTTTTAAATTGCTTGAATTGTTTCACCTCATGGTAGGGACCGTGCCATATATACTGAAATAGAGCTGCATTCTTTGTAACGGTCACTCTGTATCAAATATACACCAATACCTGCACCTAATAAAAATGATTTTGATGCAATTGCTTTTCAGTTTTCAAAACTCCTAGTTTTGATACTTGATTCAAATAAATAACATTTGTTTTTGAAGAGGACACTGAGATCAGTGTCAATTCTTGATTGGAGAGCTGCATCCATGTGTCTTTTAGGTTAATGAAGAACGATTAGGGCAAGCAGACCACATCGATTTTATTCCAGAAGTTTTTGGCTAAATTCCTTGACTAGAAGAAGGTGGTGTTAGTGAATGATTTTCGATTTTCTGGGGTAACAGTGGAGTCTCCATCCTTAGAGATTTTAAAGGCCTGGCTTGACAAAACGCTGCCTGGGGTGGTGTAGCTGGGGCTAATCCTGTTTTGAGCAGGATGTTGGACTAGATGACCTCTTGAGGTCCCCTTCTACCCTAATCTTCTATCATTTTTGCTCATATCTATATAGTAGTTTTGCTAGGAATCAAATTCATTCTGCCCTAATTGCAGCGCTGTGTCCTACTCTTCTGGGCCTGAGCTGTTGGCAGGTGAGTCTTTGTGTTTTATATTGCTCCCCATAGCAGTATATGAATGCCTTCCATTTAGAAGCAATAGCAAAAGTGAGTTCCCCAGTGGACTATACAGAGTCCCTGGCATTTTTCCCTTTGAGGGGATAAAACTCTACTTGGGATAGGCTTAGTGACTGCCATTGTTTTATTTTGTTAATCCTCACTCCCCATTTTCATCGGTCAATCAGCAGGGGTTAGGGTAAAAAGGGGTGCCTGTGTTGTGCGTAGGATTCTCATTGGAGAAAGGCTTTTTTGAAGAGGAAGATTTTGCAATGTTTCCTAAAACTGGTCAGATATGAATTCCCCTGATCTCCTCAGTTGAGGCTGCTTTGTCCCTAGCTTCCGTTAGCTTCATGGTCTGCATTTTCTCGGGGACACAAAGCTATCTTGGCAGCTCAGATAGAAACAGGGCTCCGATGTAGATGGAACTTGATCCCTTGCAATTGGAACCAAGGCCTGACACTGCCCCAGAAGCTGCCTGGGAACCAGTGGAGGGACTTGAGCAGGAGTCTGATGTGCTCACGATGCATTCTGTGCCAGCTGCCGCCTGTGCATGGCTTTCAGCACCGGAGCGTTACAGGAACCCAGCTGGCAGGAATGTGGACAGAGGTCACGGGGGAGCTCCGTCGGCCAGGAGGAAGGTACACGCTTTTAGCAAGAGGGAGATAAAGGAGCCCTTTTTACATGCTGACGCTCTGTGGTCATCCAAGGTGGTGAAACATCAAACAGGCCCCAGAGGCTTCACACTCCCTAGATGAATGGGAGCTTCAAAAAAGTGGCTACAGCCAGAATTCTGAAGTGTTTTCAATGGGGGATTATTTCCTGTCACATTTGTTTGGAGTTCGGTAGCATGTTCCTTTGGGAGAAAAGGTGCTAAAGGTGGTCACTTAAATACCAGTAGTGACAGGTTCTTATACCTTCTGCCACACACATCCAGTCCAATCCCACTGTTCTCGGATAAACTGGGTGTACCCTGCATTCATCACCATAATCTCTGAGCACCTTCCAGTTGTGTGTGTCCAACACAACCAGCATGTGTCACATATTGTTCATTCTCTCGACCTCTCCCCACAGGGGCAATTATGTGCAATGAAGTGTCTTGTTTTGGCCTTTTTCTCGGAAATCTCACACACACTTTGCCATGTTAGACAAGGCAAGCTCAGAACAATTGCCCTCAACTTGCACCAAAGAATATCAACCCAGAAGAAATCAAACAGTATTTTACGACTCAGGATTTTCCAAACAAGCTATGTCCTCTTGAGACAACTCCCCAAAGGCATCACACTTGGCAGTAAATAGTCAGCATTAAATGTCAATGCTTTAGTCAATTTAAAATGCTACTCTGTTGCAATCAAACGTTGTATTTACAGGACTGAAGCCCAACCCGGATTGGGGACAGATAGTGCATCAGAACTGGTCTCAAATGAGCAGTCCTCCAGAATGAAGGAGGTGGAGAGCTGGCTCCCATCTGACCTTGAAGACTCAGCGTAAGGCAATTCCTAGGGAGAGGTGATTAACTGGAGCATTGCTGCGCTGCAACAGTATCTCTGGAGCCACAACCAACAGGGTGGAGCTTAGAGCAGCTCCAGAGAGCCCCGTTGCTCCGGGATCGCGACCTGCTAACAGTTCCACCTAGCAGATACTGGATGCATTCCAGGATTGAGTGCAGAGGGAAAAGACCCTTTTTATACAAATGCCAGAAAAAACAAACAAACAATCACGTGACTGAGTAGGATTAGACAGCATCACATATCTCACAGTCCGACTGAGACATTCCCCCCAGTTGATCCAAGCAGGGCCAGATTATCGCAGGAGCTTTAGGGGCTTAAGCCCCGGGCCCCAGCCAAAAAGGGGGCCCCAGGCTCCAACCTCTAACCCCCCTGCGATGATCCGGCCCTGCTCAGTGCTGGCAAGGCAGGAGCTTTGTGAGAGTGCATCTAACCTGCCGGCACTGGCAAATGAGAAGCCTGCATGTGTCTACTAAATAGCAATTTTCCTGTGTATTCCAGGGCTGCAATTATCATGCTCACAAGGACTACACATTCTCCAATACAGTTTTCCAGCTACCATTTTGAAGTATGTCAGTATCTATTTAACACCTGAAGAGTGCATGAATTGCTGAGGATTTATCTTATTTAAAATCTAATTACTACTTATGGTCCTGATTAAGCAGAGACCACGTACATGTGCTTAAGAACTAGAGATACATTTCTAACCAGATCAGATTATCCACCTCAGACTGAGTTTAGCTCAATTGCACTTGAAAAGCTCAAGAAACTGAAATATATTAATGCCACAGCCTGTGAAATGGATCCAGGCCCCTCCTAGCTGGTGAAAGACACTAGAGGACAATTATGCCCATTACTAATAAGAACAATTAATAAACTCCTTCAGAGAAGCCCAACTACCGAACTCCTTAAAAAAATACAATGGCTCATCCCAAATTCTCCAGATGGCAGCCCTCAGTTCTAAAGATCTTTCCCCCCATCGCCCCGTCGTCAACCTCCCCTGGTTGTCCAGGATTACTGATGGAGTAGCACCACTGATCTCCAACAGCACTAGACATCCGTGCTCAGGTTGGGGCACAGCACAGAGACATCTCTAGTGGCGCTAACAGGTGACCTCCCCATAGCCATGGACATGGGCGAGTTCTCCAGGTTTACACTGCTGGCCTGTCTGCAGCCTTTGACACGGTGGCCTGCAAGGTATTGCTCACCCGCCCACATGACAGACCAGTCAAAGGGCCTCGTACTCGAATAACAGCAATCCTTCCTCCCCAGGAGAATGCAGAGCGGAGATGGGTAATTGAACTCCCCCCCAGGTTCCCACACTGTACTTACTTCTTTTTAATATCTGCATAAGGCCCTCTGAAAGAAAGTGAAATGTCACGGGTCCAATTTCAATGCTATAGGGAGGGTACTCAGCTATATAGCTCCTCCTCAGTTACTGGGAATTGCCTCTGCCGGGGCGGCGGGATGCCTACAAGAAATCACCTCCTAGATGGCTCAAGTTAAATCCAGGCAAGACTGAAGTGATGGCGGAAACTAGAACAGATGCATTTATTTGAATGCTAGATGACATTTAAAATATTTTATATGTAGGACTAATTAACATTCACTTCTGCTATACTTGCACTGTTCATTGACTGACTTACTAATTGCTTAATTTCTCGTTTTGTCATCTACAGAGCTTTCATACTAATTGTATTTAATGGACTGTGAGCTACTGAAATATTTAGCATCAGCTGCATTAAAAACAAAATATGCTTGCTAATGGAATAAAGAGATAACTGATAAATCGATACAGATATAAACTATATAGGATCACTGAGCTCATAGCAACTTAATAGAAGAAATATGTTCATACACTATGCTATAGACAACAAAACTAAATACAAAGCAGACAGACTGATCCAGCAAACTGATGTGAATGAACTGAAAGTCAGACTCTTTCTTCACTGACAAGTACCTCACCTCAGAGAGCAGAGAGCACTTTCATGGACACATTGAATTAAAAATAGATAAATGTTACCATACTTGATTGCACAAAGGAACTCTTTTTCTTCATTCAGCATTCAGTTCTTTGCCTGTGGCACTATTCCTCTTGAAGGCACACAATTGGCTTCCTCATGTGTTTAGTGTCAGCATAAGACTCTACTTTTTAAAAGAAATCATTTTGTGAGTTTATCCTAAATATCAGTAACTTGTGAGCTATCCAGTCCCTGAATTCATTTTTCCCCATCTTGTTCCCCCCATCCTGTTCATGTACGACTGTTATATTTTCCTTAGAATGTGTGTTTTCTAATTGCATCTTAGTTTCCTCAGTAAAGATGCAAGATGTGAATCCTCTAGAGTCATTGCTATGTGTAGATACAAATGACAGGTCAGAAGTAACCCCAACGCCTTCAAAGGGTGAGCATCCTCTTTGAGCCCTGGAACAATTGGCTTTGAAATGCAGGGAAGTTCTAAGTGTTTGGAAATTTGTCACACAATTTGCAAGGGGAGAAACAACTTTCGTGTAGGGTTGGAGATTTGCAGCTCCCAAGATTTAAGGCAGGGATGGGATTCCTTCATCCAGCCCCGCGTGTTACTCTGCCTGGCCAGCTGGGTGATGCAGTCAGGGACTGTGTGTCATTCTGTAGGTTAAAAGAAACCCTGGAACGAAAGGCTTCATGGTGTAGGATTGCTGGCAGCAGTCTGGCAACTGCTGGAGTAACACTTGGCACCTTCAGAGGCCAGAGAGAAATACCACCTCTCCAATGAACTTGAGAACTCCATGGCAGGTTGAAACCTCCCCTGCTGTGCATACTGCACAACAGAGAGTCGGAGAGGGGAATCATCTGATGCTCCTTGTGACGCCGTCTGGCTTTAAGGGACCATTTATGATTTTGTTTCATATCAATATTTCAGAACGGCAAGAATCCATATGAGATAGGCCATGTTGGGCTCCGATGGAGAGCTAAGAATGATATCTGTGTTAGAAGTTATGAATGCATTTGATATATTTGTATTTCAACTTGTGATGTGATTCTGAGAGACACCCCAGACAACATGCCCATAGCAGTGGTCTCCTTAATGGCCTTGAAGGAACCACAGGTACAGTGGGCCTCGGGAGAGCCCTGATAAGTCACCAGGACTTGCCCATGTGACTCTGGTCTCCATTTTGTTTCTGTAAAATTCCTCACCAGCTATGTGAGGGCAGAGGCCTTAAAAAGCGCAGCAGCATCACCTTGATGTTTGTCTTCGGTCAGCTTTTAGTCCATGCAGCTTTCAGCCAGCACCTACCTCTGGATCCATTCTTCTGGAACTGAAGTTGTGGAACAAAAGACTGAGACCCTGTCCGGTACTGGATATGTATCACAGGATCTAGACAAGCTTGTCAACTCCAAATTCTACCAAGGACTTGATTTACATGGACTTTTAATCATTACATGTGTGATTCACTTTAATCCTTTAATATTTCTCATAGCCTTTCTTTTTATAATAAAACTGTAGTTTTAGTGTGGCAGTATGACACAGCTCATAGGATAAGCCACAGACACAATTAATAGATGTACTGATGATGTTACATTCCTACACATACAGCAATCACCACGCAATTCCTAACAGGCCACAAAAGAGCATGTCTGGAGAAAGCACAGTACAATAAAATGTGTTACTGCAGCTCACTGTTAAAGTGATCTTTCGAAGCCTCCCTGATCCAATAGCACCATGCTGAGGTCTTCTAATAGCCCCTACATCTGGCTGCTCAAACTCCGGAGACAGCTGTTCCACCTCTGCCCTCTACCTTGATGGAAAAGGCAGGTATAACCATAGGGGTATATTTCTCACTGAGATCCAATCTTGTGATTAAATAACGCCGGCACCCCTTAAATTGCCCCAAGGCATGTGCGACTATCATTCTGCACCTTATGAGCTAGTTGTTGAATTGTTCCTGGGTGCTGTCAAGGTGGTTGGTGTACAATTTCAGAAGGCAGGGGAGCAAGGAGTAGACTGGATTGTCCAGGATCACTATTGGCATTTCAACATTTCCAGTGGTAACAAGCCATATAGGAAAGAAAGTTCCTGCTCTCACAAGACACATATCTGTGCACCCCAGGTTGTGATCTATGTGATCTTCCTGTTCACTTTTGCACTGTGATTGTACAATTTGATCCCAGTCATGTTGTGCAAGGTACCTTTTGGGTGCTCTCCTGTGTTGTTATGGTATCATGTTCCCTGCAGCATCATGTATGTGTATAGAGTGGTCTGGTGCCAAAAGAGGGATATACATTGTCTACAGTTTGGGCACCCTATTGCTTCAAGTCCATCCACAGTGTCCTGCACTTTGCCAAAGGTAACAGTCCTACATAGCAAGAGGAGATTAATGGCTCTCCACACTTGTATGGCAATGACCCGTTGAGGTGGATTTCCCAACTTCAAATTCATTTCCATCTGACCAGTAGCAATCTGGCCTTTCAAGTTTACACAGTGTGATTGCCATTTGTTTCTCCAGTGTTACTACAGCTCTTCTTTTGGTGTCCCTGAGCCAGACAGCTGGCTTGTGCTCAGCCCAGATTTAGGAACATGCTTTCTCATTGACTATCTCCTGGGTCACAGATGGAGATATTTTCAAGAGAGGAACTGAAACTAAGAAAAGGAGGGACAGACAGCCCATGCCACTCCTCTCTCTCTCTCCTTGCCCATTGCATTTACTGTACCTGGGGAGACAAAAGGAAGCATTCATTGGACTGTGGGAGAGTCGTCCTGCCTGAGAGCTTGGTCAGTGATCTCCTGGAGCATGTGGTGGGAAACTTTGCTTGAACCTCATATAGTTTGTTAAGTTAGGCACTAGTAAATGTCTTAACTCTGCTTTTCTGGTAACCATTTTTGACTTTTATGCCTCATTACTTGTACTCATTTAAAATCTCGCTCTTTTTAGTTAATAAACTTGTGTTATTGTATTATCTAATACAGTGTGTTCAAGCTGAAGCAGCTGGGTAAATCCATTTAGGGTAACAATATTTGGGTATATTATTTCCTCAAAGGAATAACAGACAGTCTATTCGTATTGTCTAGGAAAGGGATGGGCACTACAGAATATATATTTTTAGGGGAAAATCTGGGACACGCTGGGGAATATTTAAGGCTGGCAAAAGCCAAAGTGGGCATGGCTGGCTGCAGACATAGCTGGGAGTCACTTTCATTCTGGAGGCTGTTTGTGAGCAGCAAGGCACGGTAAAGGGCTTGGGAGACAGCTACTAACCAGTCTGAATCATACCCTGCTATGTCTCAGTACCATAGTGACCTTCTGTTGTACGTAAAAAGCAAACGCTGTCTCGGCTGCGCCAGACTGCTGGAAAGTGCTGTATTTTTAGCGGTCAGACCAGTAGGCAAGAGCAGGTTGTTTGTGAATACGCAGCTGTCACATGAATGGTCCAACAAAGGAGCCAGCTGTGGCACATGCAGCTGTGTTCCATTGCTCAGAGTAAGACACCTATGAATGAAACATGCCTGCCTGATGGCTTTCAGGGAGCCAGACTCTCCCTCTGCTGTCCCTTGTGCGAGCATTTCATATTTGTGCTTTGCTGTTTGCTTAATTAAAAACCCTTCCTCCCCTCCCCCTCACTCTTATTCTTTTAGATGTGTTCACAGATCCTTTGTGCATCTTTGCACTGGTGCCACAAAGAGCAGGGAGGACACCCAGAAAAGTTCCTTATGCCAAGGCTAGGCCTTTCTGCCTGTCTAAAGTGTGGTGCTTTCGATCATCAATGTGAGCATGTGGCTTGAGGAAAAAAGGGCCAGTCAGAATATTGGCAGACTGAGCTGAAAGAGAAACTACTCTTAAAAGAAACTTCACCTTCTCCTCGTAGAATGCAATATGGGAGTATCCATTACCAGATCATGTGACTCCCCCCCTCTCCTTGCAGCTATGAAGGAAGCCGCCATCACAGAGAGCTGTAACCATAAACAAGAGGCTGAGGGCTAATGGAGGTCTTACTAGAGTTGACAGAACTGAATTCAAGTTCTGTGTGGGAGGTGGGGCTCTGAGAAGGTGTAACAAGCTATCCAGACCTATCTTTTAGGAACCTGGTGTGACCGGGGCCTCCTGGGATACCCTCCTGGACGTGCAAAAATCAGGGCAAGCTGCAAAACCGGGAGCCAAACTCCCCACACACTGATGGGTGGTACTTAAACCAGTCTCCCTATCAGTCACAACCAGGCTTCTGGTTCCCCACACTGGGTACCAAGAAATCTGCCCAAAATAGAAACAGCTCCCTTTATTGCACTCCAGCTCCTCCGGCTCCCACTTAGCTGCACGGTCCCTTAAAGATATAGGTTCTTCTGACCCCAAAGGGCCAGCCACAGCACACAGAACAATATAGGTTTGGATCTTACCCAAAATACCACACTGGTAGCCAATCCTTTAGCAACTACAACTAAAGGTTTAATAGAAGAAGAAAAGAAGCAAAATATGAGATGTTAAAGGGTCAAAGCGAATCACATACATACAAATGATTTAAAGTTCATGAAAAGCAATTTGCAGGCTTGTTCCTCTGGTAAACACCCAGCATCAGGGTGGGCCTCAATCCTTTGTTCAGTCTCAGAGGAATAGTTCCAGAGATGGGTGTTGGCTGTAGACTGAGGACTTGAGAGCAAGATGGAGTTGGAGTTGCTGCCTTTTATCACCTCTGGCCTTCTCCATGCTGTGTGCAGTTCTCTCCAATCAAACTGAAGCTGAGTCACATGTTTAAGTCCTAGTGGCTCAACAGGTTTTCTTCTTCGGCCCATTGTACTGGGGAGCTTCCTTAATGGGCCATTAAGGAGACAATGGCCAGGTAGACATTCAGTCTGGGGAATTTTCCCAGCCTTACACAAGTTAAAATATAACAATCATATTCCTAATTTCTAATATGAATACAAATCCTACACATAAACTATATAATCATTCCCCACAGATTATTACCTTTCTATTGACACCAAACATGGCATAGTTCCTATGGATTATAACAATCATAAAATATTAATACAAAATAATATCATAAATGGTTCCTTAAACCCTGACAGCGTCACACCTAGTTTCCTTGGGATTAAAGAAAAGAGCCCTTTCAGTAAGAAGGGGTTGAAATGGTGATGTTCCAGCAGGGGCATCTCAAGGGGACTGACTGTTGGACCAAGCTCTCTGAGATGTAAATGACAATCCAAACTACTTTAGACCACAGAGTGTGTTGGAGACATACCGCAGTCAGCCGCTCAGAAGGAAAAACTCATTCATTTATCAAGGCAAGTGGCTCTCATAGATGGTTGCTGCTCCAGAGCAGGACTCCCTGTCCCACTGCTGAACAGTGTGTCTGCCATGCCTTTAATCACACTGCCAGATATGGTACCTGAGGGCTTAGGTGCAACACCTGCATGTGATTCTGGGAGATCAAGTCTTTGATACCAGCAGAAGTGAGTTGACAGCCTGGGCAGATAAGAGCAGTACAGCTGCCTTGGCCAGACTGGAGCTATCATAATGTTCTACCTCATTCTTGTTCCAGCTTGAAAGTTAACCTAGGAATGAGCTACACTGGAGGTCTGCAATCAGTCAATGCCTGTTCCCCAGGAAGAGGGAAAGGTGTCTACAGGAAGAAAGACAAGAACCACTATAGATATGTTATGTGTTCACAGAGGAATGAGGTCTGTACACACAGTGCAAGCTTCGATCATCAACCCCAGATGCTAAGAGCCAAGTGAATGATAGGCAGGCGTACTCCTCCGTCCTCAGATCAGCGCACAGGGGAAGCCTGGCTGACAAGTGGCCACCCTGAGGGCCGTCCCGTGGGGGGAGCAGGGCCCAGGGCCAATTGGCCAAAGCAGGGCCCCCGCCCCCCCATGCTGGAGGGGAGCACGGTGGGCCAACTGGCCCGCTCCCCCTCCCAGGGAGCTGGCCCTGGGCCGGGAGGCCGAGGCTGCCTGTTGGGGGGGGGGCATGCTGGGGGGGAGCAGGGCCCAGACCTGGAGGCCGACTGGGGGGTGGGGGTGGGAGGGCGGTTGGAGCCGGAGTTGGCTCCGGTCCCGGTCCTGGCCCCGGCCCCGAGCCCAGAAGCCGAGGCCGCCTGCAGGGAGGAGCTGCCCGCTTGGGGCAGGCTGGCCCAAAGGCTGAGCCCCATGTGCTCCGTCCCTGGGCCTGCCTGCTCCGCCCTGGGGGTGGGGAGGGCCGTCCCAGGGGCTGGGCATAGCCCTCCCGGCCCGCCCCACCCCACTGCCTTTGGCTCGCTGTTGAAGGCAGTGGGGGGCTGTGGGAGGAGGAGCTGCGGCACACACGGGCCCTGCACTGCCCTTCTGGGAAGCGGGACAGTGCAGGGCCCATGTACCCACAGGGCCTGGGGCGATCGCCCCATTCGCCCCCCCAGGGATGGCCCTGGCCGTCCTAAAGGGTACCACTAAGGAAAATGCTCCAGCAGTGGTGCATGAGATGCACACACTTTACAGTGAAATGGACATGTGCAATTGTAGCCCCTCCCAGTGGCCTGGCTCAAGCCTCTACACTGGTGCTTTCTAGTGGGAGAAGCTTCCCCCCACTTCTCACGTGGGTCAGTTCCTGGGTTCTGTATTTAGTGCCTCCACCCAAGTGACTCCTTTCTGGGCCTGAGAAACAAGGGTGCTGTCCTGCAAGCCTTCCTCTGTAGCACAGGGCATGGCTCACTACCGGCGAATTCTCTGTATCTTAAAGTCCTTAAATCCTGATTTAAGGAGGTAAATAACTCAGTCATAGGTTGGTGGCCTATTGCTGGAGTGGGTGGGTGAGGTTTTGAGGCCTGCATTTTGCAGGAGATCAGACTAGATGATCGTACTGGTTCCTTCTGACCTTAAAGTCTATGAGACTAGCAGTGATCTGCTGCTTACAAGAAATGAAACCCATCCTGTGAACACCACAAAGCATTAATACAAGCCACACCCCGGTCAGTTCTCCTGGCTCCTCGCTAGGGGGAGTCAGCTGGCAAGTGTGAAAAATTGGGACAGGGTGTGGGTGTATTAGGGGCCTATATGAGAGAAAAGCTACAAATATCAGGGATGTCCAGCAAACTCCAAATTCACTAAAAGGAGAAAATGCATGCTAACTTCTGTGTGCACAAAATACATGGAAAACCCTGGTTAGATCCACTAGAGTGTGGGAAATCTGCTGATGGAAATTCTTTCCTTTAAGAGGTTTCAAATTAGCTGCACAGGCAGAATCTACAGCAAAGTATGGATTAAGTGACCGAACAGGCATCTTGCACATTTGCCTTCTGGGATTCTGTGTTAGACAAAAAAACAGAACTGGCCCAGTGTGCAAGGGCTGGAGCAGCAGCAGATATCCGAGCTCTCTGTTTTACACGGTCACTGTATTTGTGCTAAAATGTAGCTTAAAATGTGACTGCAACTGTATATGCTTCTCCCAATCAGTCCACACACTGTAGTCAGCACTCACCCTTCCCTACAACATAAATTCAGCTCAGCCATTCTCTCATCTACAGGCTTGGTTGCTTCTCGGGATTGCTCAGCCCCCACCCAAAGTCTTCTCTGCAGGAGACCCGTGCCTCACTCTTACTTTATATCTGGCTGACACAACAAGTCCCCCCCCCCCAGCAGAACTCAGAGTTTTCTTCCAATTAAATCATCACTTGCAAACAGGGTGGGGATCAGGCAAACCCTGGCAGGAAAACCCTTGGTACAATACAATCCTTGGTACAATAAGCAACTGCCATTATTTGTCATGCAGGTGTTTGAGAGAAGCAGGGCAGCAATCAGCTGTAGATAACAAGCAAAAAGCTCAGAGGCAAACTCTAGCAAAGATTTTACAAGCAACTGGCAGTTACTAATTAATGGCTTTTATCAGCTCCCAGTCCCATGTACCTTCTTTTGCACCACAGTGCCCACAGGTAAATCAATTCTCCTCGACAACTGACACAGCAAAAAAAATTCACAGCAAGCTTGGAGCCTGGGTCAACTGACTTTCATTCAGGGACTTGTGCTGTGGGGCCACGAATAGCCATGTAGATGTTCAGAATCGGTTAAAACATGAGCTCCCAGCCCTTCCCTGTGCCTTAAAGCCCGGGCTCTAGTGAAACCTGAACAGGGTTATTTTTAGCCCTCCAGTGCAAGCCCCAGGCCACAAGTCTTTTTTGCTGTGTAGACATACCCAGAGTATCACTTCTGGATCTGTAAACCTACACCAAACATATTGTGGGGCATTACTGCCTGGGGACATGCACCGATGGGAAAGAGAGGAGCCGGTGAGCCACTCCTCTGTCACATCTTGTGAACAGAAGACAGAAAGCACATGATGCCTGGAAATTACATGTGAGCAGGGTGCTCTCCATCTGCTTAGCCTAGTTTTCATCATGATCCTCATCGCCATAGTCTGCTATCTGCTGCTGCAGTATTCTTTGTCTCTTCCCTCCACCCCAAACTCCTCTCATAAAGCATGTGGAAGCACACACACACACACACGTTTATTTCATTAGCTATTCATCAATGATGTCTCCTTTTCCTCTTCCTCCCACACATGATGAGGTTCACTCAGAACCTCTTAAAATTTTGGTAATGTTTGGCAGCTTTTATATTTCTTTGAAAAGTCTTTCACAGCAATGCCCCTGTGCTAATCCAACTGAGATTAAGCAAAAATCTAGCAGAAAATCCTATTGTGCATGTATAAAAACAATCGAGGCTAACCTGTTTTGAGATGTATGGGTGAAAAGTGCCACCTAAGAGCCAAGTATTATTTTCAGTCATGAGAACCTGAAATACTGAATTTATTTTTTTCTAAAAGGTTTGTTCCTTAGATATTAAAGTAGTATGTGTTGGATGAATGGACTATAAGGTGGATAGAAATCTGGCTAGATCATCGGGCTCAATGGGTAGTGATCAATGGCTCAATGTCTAGTTGGCAACCAGTAACAAAGAAATGCCCCAAGAGTCAGTACTGGGGCTGATTTTGTTCAACAACTGGAGAACAGGGGTAGGAGACAGAGTAACCTAGACAAATTGGAGGATTGGGCCAAAAACTTAGGTGAGATTCAACAAGGAAAAGTGCAGACCAAGGAATCTCATGCACTGCTACAGACTGGGGACCGACTGGGTAGGCAGCAGTTCTGCAGAAATGGACCTGGGGTAACAGTGGACAAGAAGCTGGATATCAGTCAACTGTGTGCCCCTATTGCCAAGAAGGCTGACAGCATATTGGGCTGCATTAGAAAGAGCACTGCCAGCAAATCAATAGAAGTCATTATTCCCCTGTATTTGGCACTGGGGAGTCCACATTTGGAATGCTGCATCCAGTTGTGGGGTCCCCCCACTACAGAAACAATGTGGAGAAATTGGAGAAAGACCAAAGGAGAGCAACAAAAATGATTAGGAGGCTGGGGCACATGACTCATGAGGAGAGGCCTAGAGAACAGGGCTTGTTTAGCCTGTAGAAGAGAAGAACGAAGGGGGATTTGCGAGCAACCTTTAACTACCTGAAAGGGGCTCCATGGAGGATGGAGTGAGGCTATTCTCCGTGGAAGTAGATGGCCGAACAAGCAGCAATGGTCTCAAATTGCAGAGCGGGATCCCTAGGTTGGCTATTAGGAAAAATGTTTTCTGTAGGAGGATGGGGAAGGGTTGGATGGGTTACCTCGGGATTCCACCATCTGTGACATCTCAGGAGTGCATTAGGAGGCTGCACTGCCTACACCTGCATCCACGCCCTCCTTTGCAGTGAATGCCACTCCCCCCATCCCGGTCTAGATGCTGCAGAGCACAGCTCTGACTCTCTGCCCCAAAGCAGGGCTAAGATCCTCAGTTTTGGAGTCAGAACCTGAGCAGAACATGCCTGTCTGTGCTCACCCTTCAGCTCACCCACAGAATGTCTCTTATATGTTGACAGGGCAGTGATAAAGGGACCCAGGCTAACCCTATCCTGATGAGGCGGCGGCTAACATGTAACAAATATGGCTGCACTGGCCGGGCTCTTCATAGGGCACAAAACTGATGTACTAGTAACAATGAGGATGTGGCTTAAAATTTTATTTTAATTGCTGTTTAATCCTTCACCTCAGATATTTAGAACCATAGAACTGGAAGAGACCATGAGAGGTCATCAAGTCCAGTCCCCTGCACTCACGGCAGGACCAAGGACCCTCTTAAACCATCCCTGACAGGTGTTGGTCTCACTTGCTCTTAAGAATTTCCAGTGATGGAGATTCCACAACCTGCCCAGGCCACTTATTCCAGTGGTTAACAACCCTGACGGTTAGGAACTTTTTCCTAATGTCCAACCTAAACCTCCCTTACTGTAATTTAAGGCCATTGCTCCTTGTCCTATCATTGGTGGTTAAGGAGAATATTTTTTCTCCCTCTTTCTCGTAGCAATCTTTTAGGTACTTGAAAACCTATGTCTCTTTCTCAGACTAAACAAACCCAGTTCTTTCAATCTTCCCTCATAAGTCAAGTGTTCCAGACCTTTAATCATTCTTGTTGCTCATCTCTGGACTTTCTCCAATTTGTCCACATCTTTCCTGAAATGAGGCACCCAGAACTGGACACACTACTCCAGTTGAGGCCTAATCAGGGCAGAGTAGAGGAGACGAAATACTCCTGTTAATACACCCCGGAATGAGGTGGGCTTTTTTTTTGAAACAGTGATACACTCATAGACTTTAAGGTCAGAAGGGACCAGTATGATCATCTAGTCAGACCACCTGCACAATGCAGGCCACAGAACCTCACCCACCCACTCCAGCAATAGGCCACCAACTTATGACTGAGTTATTTACCTCCTTAAATTATGATTTAAGGACTTTAAGATACAGAGAATTGACCGGTAGGTGAACCATGCCCTGTGCTACAGAGGAAGGCGAAAAACCCCCAGAGCCCAGGCCAATCAACCCTGGGGGAAAATTCCTTCCTGACCCCAAATATGGCGATCAGTTAAACCCTGAGCACGTGGGCAAGCTTGTGGTCCACTATGACACCCAGATCCCTTTACGCCAAGGGTTCTCAACCCTTGGGCCAAAAGTGGCCCACGGGCTTTATAAAATGGCCTGCACTCAGCTGCTCGGTCACTGGCTGGGATTTGGGCCACAGCCACCCGGTCTTGGCACGCAGTTGGGAGCTGTGCTGCGGCAGCCCACCTCCCTCTGGTCCTGGCCAGGGCTCCTAGGGCTGCGCTGCGGGCAGGGATGTGAGCCGGCACAGCGTGGCTGGGAAGAGTACTGGAGGGGTGGGGGCGGTGGGCTGGCGTGGCTGGGGGCTGTGCTGGCTGGCTGCTGGGGGTGGTGGCCGCGGGCAGCGTGGTGTGACTGGGGGGGGTGCGTGCAGGCTGTGGGGGAAGCCAGAGCTTCTCGCTGGCATGGCTGTGGGGGGGGGGGGGAGGCGGGAACGTGGGCCGCAGCCTATCCACTAATGGTCCCTGTTCCTGGGCATCCAGCCCCCTCCCCCTTTTTAAAAGAAAAAAAATTCAATGTTTTTCAAATTTTTAAAAAAACCTTTTTGGCTCGAGGGCCACAAATATAATGTTTAGAACCCTGAAGGGCCACTAGTCTAATAACAAAAATTATTTCAATTTAATTTATTAATTTGAATTAAATATAATTTGAATTTTATTTAATTAAATTTGCGGCCCTTGAACCGAAAAGGTTGGGAACCTCTGCTTTATACAGTGCTCCTTTCTAAGCAATCATTGCCCATTTTGTCCGTGTGCACTGGATTGGTCTTTCCTAAGTGGAGTACTGTGTCTTTGTCCTTATTGAATTTCATCCTATTTACCTCAGGCCATTTCACCAGTTTGTCCAACATTTTGAATTGCGATCCTATCTCCAACCACTTGCAACCCCTCCCAGCAGAGGCGGCTTTTGGGGTAGGCGAAGCAGGTGCACGCCCTGGGCCCTGAGCAGTAAGGGGCCCCATCACCTGCTTTTTCTACCCCAAAAGGCCCATCTGCCTTGGTTGGCAGCAGGAGGAGGAACTGGCTCATGGGGCCAGGGTCACAGGGGGGGGACCTGGGGGGGGGGGGGGGGGGGGGGCCCCCCGGGGGGGGGAGGGGGAACAGGGCCACAGAGGGGGGGCCCCGGTGGGCCTATAGGGAGCCCCACAATGGGCCTTCGCCTAGGACCCCTAATAGCCAAAGGCCGCCTCTGCCTCCCGGCTTGGTATCACCAGCAAGCTTTATAAGTGTACTCTTTATACAATTATTTAAATCATTGATGACAATATTGAACAGAACCAGACCCAGAACTGCTCCCTGCGGTACCCCACTCATTATGCCCTTCCAGCATGACTGAACCATTGATAACTACTGTCTGGGAGCAATAATCCAACCAGTTACGCACCCACCTTTGGTAACACCATTTAAGTTGCATTTTCCTAGTTTGTTATTGAGAAGGTGATGCAAGACTGTATCAGAAGTCTTACTAAAGTCTGATAAACCACATCTACAGCTTCCCCTCTATCCGCTAGGCTTGTTACCCTGTCATAGAAAGTTACCAGGTTGGTTTGACATGGTTTGTTCTTGACAAATCCATGCTGACTAACACCTTATTCTCTTCTAGATGTTTGTTTGCTAATTGATTCCTTAATTATTTGCTCCATTATCTTTCCTGCTACAGAAGTTTAGCTGATTGGTCTGTAATTCCCAGGGTTGTCCTTATTTCCTTTGTTATAGATTGGCACTATATTTGCCTTTTTCCAGTCCTCTGGGATCTCTACTGTTAGGATAAGTTATCCATGCAAACACACCAGGCCTCATAAATACAGAGGCTCACCAGATAGCTCCATGCAAGCTGTCTTTTGTTACATATTCCCCCCTGAACCCATGTCTCCTGTCACGTACTCTTCCCTGCCTAATGTCACGTACACATCTGACCCCCTCCCTTTACCTTATATGGAAGTTAGTATTCCCTACCTGTCACCACTCTGACCCTTTTCCATATATAGAGTTGTTTTTCCCAAATGAAATGAAGAACTGGTAGGAAACTAGTTTAAACCAATAAACAAGCAGTATGTGTATATAGCAATTGCCATGTTACTTCCGTTTTGAAGCTGATACTATTTTGTTCAGTGTTCCCGATACTGGTACTGTAAATAAACCTCTTCAGTGTTGTCTGTATTGCCTGATCCTTTTGGAGGGACCTTTCCAACTTTACACTACCATCGTCCATAACTTTTCAAAGATAATAGCTCATGTCTCAGATATCTTCTGAGTCAGCTTTTTGAGTACTCTAGGTTGCATATCATCAGGCCCGGGTGACTTGAAGGCGTCCAACTTGTCTAAGTAATTTTAACTTGTTCTTTCCCTATTTTAGTTTCTGATCCTATCCCAGTTTTACTGCCATTCACTCCATTAGGCATCCAATCGCCACCAACCTTCTTCGTGAAAACCAAAACAAACAAGTTATTGAGCTGTTCTGCCATTTTCACCTTTTCTGTGACTTTTCTTCTCTTTATTGAGTAATGGTCCCACATTCCCTTTGGCCTTCCTCTTGTTTCTAATGTATTTGAAGAATGTCTTCTTGTTTACCTTTATGTCTTCAGCTAGTTTGACCTCCGTTTGTGCCTTGGCCTTTCTATTTTTTCCCCTCATATAATTGTGTTATTTGTTTACAGTCATCCTTTGTAATTTGACCTAGTTTCTAATTTTGTAGGACTTTTTGTAGGATTTAGAAATAAGTGATTTAATTCTGATACCTAATATTCAGGCTTGTATTTATTGTCATGGTCTAAATAAGTCTTGATTTAAAATCAAGTACTTTTAATTAAAATGCATATGTTACATCAAATTGTGACTATAAATTATTTCATAATCTATAATCAAGCAGACAGCATAATCAGCACCACTGCCTTCATGCTGCACTGGAAGGGATTGGTCCTGAGAAGAGGTGGTGACAGGAGGACAGAAGGGATGGAATGGAAGCCAAATGAGTAAAGGCTGAAGGAAATGGGTACATTTAGTTTGGAAAAGAGGAGATTAAGAGGTGATATGAGAGCAGTCTTCAGAAGCTTGAAAGGGCTGCCATAATGAAGATGGAGACACGTTGTTCTCGCTTGCCACAGAAGACAGGACAAGAAGCAATGGGCTCCAATGCAATGGCAAATTTAGACTGAATCTCAGGAAAAACTTGCTAATTGTAAGAACAGTCAGACATTGGAACAGATGGCCTCAGAAGGTTGTGGAACTTCACAGGAGGTTTTCTGAAAAACACTGGGGAGCCATCTGTCTTGAATGGTTTAAACCCAACAAATCCTGCATTTTGACAAGGGTCAGACTAGATCAGCGGTTCTCGACCTTTTTTCCATTGCGATGGACCTGACTGATGATGTTCCCCTGAGTGACACTACAATCTGCCAGTGGCGCTTGGGTTGGGAGCGCGTGGGAGGCTGCGGCACCTGGAGGATGCTGCGTTCCAGTACCTGGATGGGGCCAGGTTTATTTTTGTGGGGCAGGCGATACCCCCCTCATCCCAGGATCTCTGGGTTGCAGCCCCTAAGTCCCTTTACTCCTCCGGCCCTGGCTGCTGCCTGTATTGTGCAGCGGAGCGGGCTGTTGAGGGCAGCAGAGGGCGGCCGGAGGCCCAAGCCGAGCTGCCAATTATCCATGACGCACCTCCTGGCTCTTCGCAACACACTTTTGTGTCCTGACACAGTGGTTGAAAACCGCTGGCCTAGACGACCCGTGTGGTTCTGTCTCACCCTATAGTTCTATGATCCTTGGCAAGTTTTATAGAAGCAGACACCTTCAGTCTGCCTGAATTAAGAGTTTAAGGTTGATTTTGTCCAGATGAACTTAATTTGTGCTAAAAAGTGAGTTATACGAAGAATATGCTGATGCCCTCCGAAAAGAGATGGTATAAAAACTATTGCTCATTTGTGCATTCAGACAGAATTTCTCAGACTCTGAGACTCAGTGAACTCTTTGCCCTATAAATATATACTGGAGACCAGGGTTCTGTGTGTAAAATTTTGGCCCCCATGTAGGAAATGTGACAGATACAGCAGGAGCAGAACTGATACATTTATTTAGCACATCCTGTGTAAATTAGGGGTTAACTGTAGAGCTAGTTACTGTATATTGTACAGCATCTGCACTGCACTGTATATTGACGGATAATCAACAAGGGGAATAAATAGCAACACCCAAGACTGATCATTCTAGACATTATGGTTCAGAATACAAGGGTTGACCTTACCATCTCTGGTCTTTCTATTTTCTCTGACATATTTGTAGGGTCCTTTCTAACATTCCTTACCAACTGTCACTCGTTCTTTGCCTTGGCTTTTCTGATTTTGTCCCTACATGCTCACACTATTCCCATGTATTCTTTGGTGACATGGCCCTCTCTCCATTCCCTATGGGTATCCCGGTGGGTTTTCAGATAGCTAAGAAGCTCCTTGTGAAATCACAGTGGTACTTTCCCAAAAAGCTGCAGGGGCAGGAGGATGTTCAGGCATGTCCATTTGAGAAATAAGGTTTGAATTCAGAATGTTTGAAATTAGAAAGATTTGATTTTTATAGCTGAAAACAAGCATAGAACCAATTATGACTCTGTTCAAATGTCTATAAAGGGACCACTCCTGCTCATTTCAATTGCAGCAGGATTGGGATTCGGGCCTAATTTCAGAAAAAAATCATTTCATATTTATGCATGCTGTGACACTGCTAGTTGAGCAGTTTTCAATAGACGAGGCAGTTGCTTGCAAACCTAATGTTTCATTAAGTTTTCAAGTAAATTATTTAATAATTAAAAATGTTTTGCACTGATGGTCCCTTAGTTGCTACTGAACTTGTATAGCAAAGTAAAAAGTCAAGTTCTGTCTGTTGGTTTGAAAAAAAAAAATCATTATAAAATAGATCTAAGCAGAGAGACTTTCAATCTATGAAAAATAAAACAGCTTCTGAAATTCTTAGGAAAAAAGACAAAGTATCTGGAAAATGGAAGATAGCCACGATGAACACACCAAGAAGAAACTATTCCTTTTTAAAGCTATGGTTTGATATGTGTAAACATGAAGTTCACTGTAATTCTGCCTTATCAACTAAAGTAATAAAATAATACATTTATAAACAGCATCTTTTATCCCAAACAGCCTTACAATTGGAGGGATATGAAATATTTTAATTTCTTGCTAAAAGAGTCCTAAAATAATTTCTTGTAATATATCTGGGATACAGGATGGTGCAACATGACGAGGCAATGTTTTATCCAAACTTTTTTGTTTCACCATTCATAATGGCCAATCGCCAACTGAAATGAATATCTTTATCACTCTCTCTGTCACCATATATGTCAGAGAAGTCACATACCTTACAGAAGATGGGGTGTGAGTTTAAGTTTCTAAAAACTTTATTTAGAATTTTTTTTCATATTGTGCCACTAGTGAAACCAGGTACCCTAAATATCATCCAACCCCAATGGTACAGGGTTCAGAGGGCACTATACAAGCGTTCATAAATCCTCAGATAAAGCTAAATTAAACTGCAGTTAAGATTGAGAGACCATATCAGTAATTTAAGGATAAAAATGTTATAGGGATATGGTAATTATCACCCAAACCAGTATTACAAATCCAGAAAATTCAGAATTACAGCTAAACGTAAGAGATCCACACATGTGAAGGTATGGAAATGCAGCATTAAGACACCCCAACAACCGTAACTCTGTCCCCACAATGATGCCATGCGACAGCCAAGGATTATGGTTAATTATGATTAACTACTGCGCCTCGCAGCGATGGTCCTAAATCCGAGTAGCATGGAATAATGTTCTGTTAACATGCCGTGTCCCACTCTCCCGGGCCTGGTGGCTGTCCTTGGCCAGGAAAGGCCCAGCGTTCAGAGTTGTGTTTGTGAGAGTTCACTTACCACCCCTGACGGGGAGGGCACTGAGCAATGTCTGTTGCGGCCACTGCTGCTTCCGAATTGGCTGGTGGCTTCTGCAGCTGCCCACTGCCAGCTCCGCCTCACTCTTACCGGTGCTTGTGCCACTTCTGCAGTTCCACCACTTAACCCAGCCCTCAGCCATTTCAGCAAGCAACGGGAACCCCACTGCTGGAGCAGCCTCTTCACTTCTTTCGCTACAACACTGTCCCCCAGTAGGTCCCAGGCTGACCCTAGGTTCGCGACCTGCTCATCCGTCATGTGAGCACCAACCACACTCCAGTGAGTCAAGTCAGGTCTGGGCTGGGGAACACCAGACCCCCCGACTCTTGCATTCCCTGGCATTTGGCACCCCAACCCCCTGCTTAGCAAGGGAGGCTCAGTTTATGGTGACACTCAGCAGCCCTTTACTTGCACAATAATGACAACGCTTTATTGTTCCTTCAGTCAAGTGATTTGTAACCAAAACCAATCACGTGGGCAAAGCGGCTCCATCTGCTGAAAAGAGGAGCGCCAACGTAATGCAAACAGTTGGCTCCTGCAGTCTCTCCCTCCCAGCTCATCACTAGAGACCAGGGGAGAGCTCATTCAGACCCTGCTTATGTCTACATGGGCACACGCCTAATGTTATGTGTAATACATAGTTATCAAGCTGATAGCTTAACTTTGTTATCAGGTCATGGGAAATGTTCATGTGACGAGAGAGATACCATGAAGTTTGACTCTAAATCACATCTGCACATGTGGAATAATTGGCCTTCTTCACCCGGGCTCCACCTCCCGGCTGTTAGCCCATATTACTACCTACACTAATTTTACATTTTGGTATTTGTTTTTTGGAAGATTTGCATAATAATTTCAGCAGAATGAGCACAGTATTAATGTCTGTGAAAATTGTTAGGTAACAACTCAACGGTGACTAATTAAATAGCTGGCTCCATCTTCTGAGGAGTAATCCAGGCTGATAGAATGCTTTCCACTGGGTAATACTATATTCAACAGCATCATTAAATATTAGTGTTCGCTTCAATAGTCATTTCCTCAAAGTATTTCCTGAAAGCCTTTGAAAAATTTATGTGTTTAAAATAATAGAAAATGAGCTAGTTTTAACAGGATTAGCGCATGCACTGGGCTCAGATAATCAGACTTATTTACATAAAACATCCTGCATTCATATTGTATGTATTTGCAGCCAGCAAAGTAGAGTGAAAATGAAGCTAAAACTCCTTGATCTAGTCTTCTGGATAAATTCAGTGTTACTGTTATTCCCAAAGAGGAAGTTGCCAGCATTAGAAAGAAGTGATTTATGAATAGATCATGATTGCCAATGTTGAGATGGCTTGTGCTTTATGAATAGTAGTTAGAGAGATTTGCTGCAGATAAGTTTTCTGACAATCATCAGGAATTTCTGCTTTAACAATTGCAATCTCAGTTCCTTCCCAGGTTTACTTGGGAGCAGGCAGCACTCACCCTTGCGCTCAGGCATCTGATGTGGTCAACAGCCCAGGTGATCCCGATATCTGAGGGTTGATGTTGGACAGGTAGGAATCCTGTATCCTCCGCTGCAGCCCTTTTACTTGTAAAGGAAATTAACCTTGGCAGAGCTTCCACTTACCTGGGTCCTGCACATACTGACTCGTGTGTGTTGGAAAGAAACCTGAGCTAATCGACTCATTGGGATTAAGCCCAAAGCACCCAATAAAAACAATCTACTCTAAAATTAGCATTCACACACACTGTTAATTTAGAAAAACTCGATCTACCAGTTTAAAATGACACAACTACTTCATCAGTGGAGGGTGCTTCAATCAATCAATCATATAAATAAGTAAAACGTAACCAACTTACATTTACACTGGCCTCTGGTTTCCCCACCCCTGAATGTGCACAGGTCTGGGTGCAGGCGCACGTGAAGGTCACTCAGTTGGTTCGGTAAAACAGCGCAGCAGAGCAATGCTAACCGGGGATCACTCCAAGCTGCACAGTCCCTTTGGAGACGGGATCGTTACACCCACAGGTCAGCGAGCCTGGATCCTGGTTGGACAATAAGCCGGCTCGTCTTTCCTCAGACTCAGGGCAACCTCTCCCAAAGATCCAGGGGGCGGTTATGCACACTGTTGGTGTTGCCAGCCAGCCCCAGTCGCAGCAACAGAACCACAGCTCCCGTGAAACCCAGCAATGGCCACCATACGACCTGTGTGGCCAAGGCCCCAGGACTCCCTCAGCTGCAGTGTCTGGTTGTCTATTAGCAGGAGCTGTGGCTGGGACATAGCTCCACAAACATTCCTCCTGCCCTGGCCAGTCTCAGTGCCACACAACAAAGAGCCCAGCACATGGCACCTCTTCATACAAAACAAGTGACCCACACCCCTGGAAGCAGAAGCCTCTCTGCCCCAAGGCATCATGGGAGTTGTCAGTCTCCAAAACTGGACTGCAGCACTCGGGGTCCACCTGACCAGAACACCCCCAATTAAGTTCAGAGGCCCCTCAGACAGGGGGTACCTAAACAGACTAAGTGAATGGGTGCCATGTATGGGGCAGGCTACTGCTCTAGGACAGTCGCGTTGCAAGACTTTCGTTGTCCCCTGCAAAACAAGGTGTCAAGTGAGTTACTTTGGCATGATATGAAATCCTAATTTCAGAATACTGACACCAAACAAAAACCTAAGCAGTCTAGTTCCAGAGAGACAATGGCCCCAGTTTATTTGCGTGATCTACCCAGGAGTGGGAATTCAGTCCTGCCACATCATCCTCACACCACAGCCCATCACATGGCAATGCTGATTGGCAGATAACATTGGTCCATTAAAGAAATCTGCAACAAGCAAAGAAAATGTACGACAAGCCTTTCTTCAATGGAGAAACATTCCCCTCGCATGTATTATTAGCAACCCAGTAAAACATGTCAAGAGGCACATGTACTTTGTTGCGTAAAGCCCAGCATTATGGCAATCAACATCTCTGGAAAGTGTAATGAAGAAAAAGAAAGAGAAACACAAAGGAAAAGCCTACTATGATCAGCAACCTAAGACCTCCCAGAACTACAACTATTTCCTCAAGACAAATCATGCACTTGGAAACAAGCTACATGGGGATTAACAAAATCCTCATTCATAAAACATAGCAATGGATGGGCATATATTTCACTGGAACCAGAAATGCATATGCCACTACAAACACAAGATACTAACTGAAATAGAGGATAGAGAAATACGCACGCCACTCAAACTTGATCAGCAGGATAGAGAAAGAACCTAAGCAGCTGAGTGACTGACTGCCCAAACCGTCACCACCCTATGAGGAGAGCCACATGGAAGGCAAAGTCATGTCCTCACAAGAAAGATTCACACTCACTCCAGTGCCAACCCCCCCGGAAGTTATATACAAGACTTTATACAGTACTGAGGCATGAAAAAAAGGAGTCCTCCCAAATTGAGATCAACTGATTATTGGACATGTCCCATATACAATTTTCATCCAATATTTTGTGGACAATTTCAGTCCTGACCCTTTTTTGGCAAGATGGAATAGACTATGTGTAGCTTCTGTGGACATGGCAGGTAAAAGTGAATTAGTAGACAAGAGCGAAAGCTCAGATGATCTAATTTTGATCATGCGGTATAACAATTTTTTAAAAAATAGCAGGAAGAGAGACTTTTGGAAGTAAGGAGATGAATGAAAGAGTGTGTAAGCCCTAAAGCTACACTAGGGACCCAATATTCACTTTCCCTTCATTGGTCTTTCATCCTTTAGAAAGCACGTTTCTGATGGCAAAGTATTCCCAGTACATGCAGCATTTTTATTGTGTTAAATATGAGAAAAAAAAGGCCTGTGGAGAGTGTTATTAAGATTTTAAGATTAAAAAAAACCCTACCAGCATGTGAAGAATCTGATGGGAACCTAATAAAATGTGATATAGATTTGCTTTGAAGTAATGTCTAGGGATGTCAGCCTGCATACTTCTATTCAGCAGCTTCATTATTTATTACTGCTGACTTTTACTAATTCTTAAAAGAGGAAAAATACATCAATTCTGAAGCAGGCTTGCCCTTCAGATCAGAACTGAAAAAAATGGAGCTAAACACAGCCTTTGAAAAGACTAGTGCAAAACAAATCATATATTAAAAATATGTTTATTTGAACTGGATGGGAAGCTAGAAGCATCTTGCCAATGAGACTGGGTCTGCCACAGGCAGGTGTTCGTTTTGATACCAGTTTGTGGAAATGAACATTGAGGCCCGGTCTTAAAGCAACCCTCTTTATTGGAAATCAAGCACTTACCAAGGCAAGAAGAAGCCCCTGCATGATCGCCTTAAGTGGGCTACTGAAGGGTGGGGGGCCCACAGGTTCACAGCACCTCACAGTCGAACCAGATATTGATGGTCCGTGATGACTTCTCAGGGCTACATTCAAGCCCACTGCTTTTTGCAGTTGTGGAGAAAGTGCCGTGCCGGGCTGTAGTCTCCCCCCCCATATATGGTAAAACTGCATTAGCATTAACATCAATTGGCTGTTAACTAAACCACACAGCTGAGAGGAAGTCTGGTGCAGGCTTGTGCTGCTTGCAGCAGGCACAGACACTGTTTACAGGAAACGTTTTCCACAGCTACCAGCTCTAGCACTTTACAGAAATGACAGACAAGCTCACTATATATTCTTTGCTTTTCAAAATGGCTACATCTAAGCCAAGAGAAGAGCCTGACCCAGCCTTATCACTACTCGCATGACAAAATCTTCAGGCCTGGATCGGCCTGCGCACCGCAGATACTCTACATGAGATTCAGTAAGAAGCATTTGAAACTGAAAAGCCAATCTAATTATAGAGAAAATCTCAATACGAGCTGACACTATTTTGGAAGGTGCTCAGTGGGTTTAACTCGTGTTGATTTTAGACTTGTCAGGGTCAGGAACTAAAAGCATAAAATAATGAAATACACAAAAAAATTGCTATGCAAATAAATTAGTCACTATTCTGTTTAGCCCACAAGAGAAACAGCTTCAGCGATCCATGAAGCCAAATAGAGATGGGGAAAAACAGCCAGAGGAGATGGTGAAAGTAACATCAGCTCCTTCATTTCAGTGTGAGCGCCTACCGTTCATAGGGTAGTCAAGACTCCACACTGCTACTACAGAAGCATGACCATATCAGCAAATTTAGCATGGGCATTCATCCAGGAAGATGCAACTATTCCTTCTGGATACCAACCTGGCAACTGTCCTTCATACCCACATCAAACTCTAGACTGGATATAGCAGTGTGCTCCACATGGGGCTATGCCATAAACACTAATGCTGGCACCATAAAGAGACTAGACAAATGCAGAGAGAATTAAGGAAACTTTTTTTATCAATGAAGCTACTTAACTATTGGAACTAGAAGCCTGGTAGATTCTCTGTCGTTTGGAGTCTAAATGAAGATGGAAAGTTTTTCTAAAAGATACGCTGTAGTTTACTTAGAAATTTTGGGCGTAATGAAGAAATCATTGGGTGCTGTGCAAGAGGCCAGACTAGATGATCATCATGGTCCCTTCTGGCTGAACATCTAAGAAGCTATGGTGTCAGCTTCTTGTGATTGTCTGGGGGCTGTTTGTACCATTGTTCTCTGCTCAACCCTGATCAGCTCAATCAGCCTTGTGATCATCCTTCCCCTGTGTGCTTAACGAGGGGCAAGGGCTGACCTAGGCACAGAAGGCCTTAAAAGCCAGTGGCTGAGTGACCAGGGGGAGCTTGCGAACAGGGACTGCAAACAGGGGAGTTTGCGAGGGAGTTGGTGGGAAGTTTGTGGTTTGTGGAGCTACTATGGTGAAGAGGAGCCGCGCCGCTTGTGCCAACACTGCTACTGTCTCCTCCACCTGCGCCTGTATCCAGACAGACATACTGACTGTGGATATCTCTACCCAGATCCTGGTGTGGACTTGCAGGGACTGTGGCCTGCATTTCCCACTCTCAGACGGTCAGGCTGGGGAGATCATTCAATGTGACAGGTGTCTCCTGGTGGAATCTCTCAGGAAGCAGGTGGGGGAGTTACAGGAGGAGGTGGCCAAGCTCAGGAGTATCCATGCCCTGGAGAAGTTCCTGGATAGCATTCATGAGGAAACATGCAAGGATGAAGAAACTATCCAGAAGCAAAGGACTGCTGCCACACCCTCGGAGAAGGATGAGATGGCTCAAGCAGAGGGTGGACACTGGCAGCTGCTTACTTCTGGCAGCAGACAGTGCTCCACCCCTGCTCCCATCCCACCCTCCGTTGTGGTAAAGAACCGCTACACAGCACTACAGACGGGAGATGAGGTGGAAGACGAAAAGCCATGCACCCCCGATGTTGGGAGGATCACAACCATCACACCCACGAGAAGACGTCCGGTTGTGGTGGTTGGGGACTCTCTTCTGAGGGGGATGGAGGCACCCATCTGTCGCCCAGACAAGGCCTCTCGGGAGGTATGCTGCCTGCCAGGCGCCCGTATCCAAGATGTTATGGAGGAATTGTCAAGAATCATCCGTCCCTCTGACTACTACCCCATGCTACTCATCCATGTGGGAACCAATGATACTGCGAGAGGTGACCCTCTGCAGATCAAAGGTGACTACAGGGCTCTGGGAGCACGGGTGAAGGAGTTCGGTGCACAGGTGGTGTTCTCCTCGATCCTTCCGGTCAAGGGTAGGGGCCCGAGCAGAGACAGATGCATCCTGGAGGTGAATGCCTGGCTGCGGAGATGGTGTTACCAGGAGGGCTTTGGCTTCCTCGACCATGGGGTGCTGTTTCAGGAAGAAGGACTGCTAGGCAGAGATGGACTCCACCTATCCAGGAAGGGAAGAGCGTATTTGGAAGCAGACTGGCTAACCTGGTAAGGAGGGCTTTAAACTAGGTTCGAAGGGGGAAGGTGACCAAGGCCCACAGGTAAGTGAAACTGAGGGAGACCTGGGGGAAGGGATGGAACTTGGGGGATGCTGGGGCTGTAACAGCAGGAATAAAAGAAGGTAGTTGGAACTGGGGGGGGGGGGGGAAAA
>ML686132.1:313632-326655 GCA_007922175.1 Pelusios castaneus
GGGGGGGGGAAAATCAAATAATGTTTTTTTAATTTCCTGATGAAGTCATAATACCTCAGGTGAGTGGGGAAGGACGACACCGGGAGCAATTGCAAGGAGGAAGATGCGACAGGAGGGAGAATCGACAGGTCAAAGTAGGGCAATGGGCCCGGTATCTTAGGTGCCTGTACACAAATGCGAGGAGCCTGGGAAACAAGCAGGAAGAATCGGTAGTACTGGCACAGACTACGAACTATGAAATAATTGGAATAACAGAAACGTGGTGGGATAACCTGTATGACTGGAGCACTGCTATGGATGGGTATAAATTGTTCAGGAAGGACAGGCAGGGAAGAAGGGGGGGAGGAGTAGCGTTATATGTAAAAGAGCTGTATGACTGCTCGGAGCTCCACTATGAAAGTGGAAACAAGATGGTTGAAAGTCTGTGGGTTAAGTTTAGGGGAGAATGCAACAAGGGGGATGTTGTGGTGGGTGTCTGCTACAGACCGCCAGACCAAAAGGAGGAGGTGGATGAGGCGTTCTATGGACAACTAACAGAAGTTTCCAGATCATCGCAGGCCCTGGTTTTTATGGGGGACTTCAATTACCCTGATGTCTACTGGGAAGATAATACAGCAGTGCACCGGCAATCCAGGAAGTTTTTGGAGAATATTGAGGACAACTTCCTAGTACAAATGCTGGAGGAACCAACTAGGGGCCTTGCACCTCTAGACCTATTGCTCACAAACAGAGAAGAATTGATCGGGGAAGTAGAAGTAAATGGCAACCTGGGCAGCAGCGACCACGAGATGGTAGAGCTCAGGATCCTGATCAATGGAAGGAAGGAAAGAAGCAGAACACACACCCTGGACTTCAGAAAAGCAGATTTTGGCTCCCTTAGGGAGCTGATGGGCAGGGTCCCATGGGAGGCTGATCTGAAGGGGAAAGGTGTCCAAGACAGCTGGCTGTATTTTAAAGAAACCCTGTTAAAGGCACAGGAAGATAACATTCCGATGTGCAGAAAGAACAGCAAATATGGACGGCGACCAGCGTGGCTTAGCAGGGAACTCTGTGGGGAGCTGAAACATAAAAGGGAAGCTTACAAAAAGTGGAAGCTTGGACAGATGACAAGGGAGGCGTATAAAGATATTGCTCGGGACTGCAGGGATAAAATCAGAAAGGCTAAAGGACAATTGGAGTTGCAGCTAGCAAGAGATGTGAAGGATAACAGAAAGGGGTTCTATAAGTATATCAGCAACAAAAAAAAGGATCAGAGGTGGTGTAGGTCCCTTACTGAATGGGGCAGGCATCCTCATGGTGGATGATGCGGAAAAGGCTGAAGTACTCAGTGCTTTTTTTACTTCAGTCTTCCCAGGGAGCGCCAGCTCCCAGGCTACTACATGGGGTAACGGAGAGAATGGAGAGAAGAGCGGCCCACGGTGATGGAAAGTCAGGTTAAGGAACACTTAATGAAATTGGATGTGCACAAGTCCATGGGGCTGGATGAACTGCATCCGAGGGTGCTGAGGGAGTTGGGGGAGATGATTGCAGAGCCGCTGGCCATTATCTTTGAGAACTCGTGGCAAACAAGGGTGGTCCCGGAGGATTGGAAAAAGGCAAATATAGTACCTATCTTTAAGAAAGGGAAAAAGGAGGATCCGGGGAACTACAGACCGGGCAGCCTCACCTTAATCCCTGGGAAAATCATGGAGCAGGTCCTCAAGGAATCCATCCTGAAACACTTGGAGGAAAATGGAGTGATCAGGAACAGTCAACATGGATTCACCAAGGGCAAATCGTGCCTGACCAACCTGATTTCCTTCTATGATGAGATGACTGGATTTGTGGATGCGGGAAGAGCCGTTGACGTGGTATACCTTGACTTTAGCAAGGCTTTTGATACGGTTTCCCACAGCATTCTCATTGGCAAGTTAAGGAAGTATGGGTTGGACGAGTGGACCGTAAGGTGGATCGAAAACTGGTTAGATCAACGGGCTCAGTGGGTAGGAATCAATGGCTCGATGTCTGGTTGGCAATCGGTAACGAGTGGGGTGCCCCAGGAGTCGGTTCTGGGGCCGGTTCTATTCAAGATCTTCATTAATGATCTTGATGATGGAATAGACTGTGTGCTTAGTAAGTTTGCGGATGACACCAAGTTGGGGGGAATGGTAGATACTCTGGAGGGCAGGGACAGGATCCAGGGAGACTTGGACAAATTGGAACACTGGGCTGAAAGAAACCTCATGAGGTTCAACAAAGACAAGTGCAAAGTCCTGCACTTAGGACGGAAAAATCCCATGCACTGCTACAGGCTGGGGACCGATCAGCTAAGTAGCAGCGCTGTAGAAAAGGACCTGGGGGTTATGGTGGACGGGAAGATGAATATGAGCCAACAGTGTGCCCTTGTTGCGAAAAAGGCCAATGGCATATTAGGCTGCATCAGTAGGAGTTTTGCCAGCAGATGGACGGATGTGATAATTCCCCTCTATTCGACACTGGTCAGGCCGCATCTGGAATACTGTGTCCAGTTTTGGGCTCCCCACTACAGAAAGAATGTGGACAAATTAGAAAGAGTCCAGCGGAGAGCAACAAAAATGATTAGGGGGCTGGGGCACATGACTTATGAGGAGAGACTGAAGAAACGAGGCTTATTTAGTCTACAGAAGAGAAGACTTAGGGGAGATTTGATAGCAACCTTCGACTACTTGAAGGGTTGCTCCAAAGAGGAGGGAGCTAGGCTGTTCTCGATGGTAACAGAGGACAGAACAAGGAGCACTGGTTTCAAATTACAGCCTGGGAGGTTAAGGTTGGATATTAGGAAAAACTTTCTCACTAGGAGGGTGGTGAAGCATTGGAATGGGCTATCTAGGGAAGGTGGTAGAATCTTCATCTTTGGAGATTTTTAAGGCCCGGTTAGACAAATCCCTGGCTGGGGTGATTTAGTGGGAGTGGTCCTGCTTTTTAGCAGGGGGTTGGAGTAGATGACGTCGTGAGGTCCCTTCCAACCCTATTATTCTAGGATTCCCAATAGTCATAGATTCCAAGGCAGGGGGAATCTCGTGATCAGCTAGTCTGACTTTCCGTATAACACGAGCCAGAGAACTGCCCCTAAGTGATTTAAAAACTGTAAGGGATGGAGAATCCAGGATGACCATTGGCAAGCTGCATTGGAAGCAAGAGTGCCAGTTAGTTTTAAATGATAACATGGATGGATGAAAGAACAGCTCATTCTGTGTTCTTTTTGAAACAGGCCTGACTTGTAGAGAGGAGCAGTCGTTAAACAATACACAGCAGCCAGCAAGTAGGGAGGTCAGAGAAAGATACCTGGTATTTAATACAAAAAAAATTGAGCTGGTGGTTATTTAAGGAGGGGTGGTGGGGCAGAGGAAGGAGTAGGGGAGTAATGTTGTAGGTGGGACGCCCGAGGACGGGCTGGAGCTAGCAAAAGTTCGTTTAGGTTCGTTGCCCGGAGTGCGCAGCACCAATAACCACACCAGGGCGGAGAAGAACACTAAGGGCTTGCCTACACAAGCACCGTAATCCGCATTAAAAATCATTACCGCGCGTTAATAAGCGAACTGTACAGACGTGAAATGTTTTTCCTGCGCACTAAGCGCTTTCTTGCTCCGCATTCCAACCACCACTCCGCCGAGAGTGGTAACAGCTGTTCCGGATCATCTGCTGCGCGTTTCTGCTCATCAGTACTGTCTCTGCGCATTGTTTGGAGTCCGGAAATGTCCCAGCATTCCCAAGTCGTCCTGTTTGTACTTCCCCCCACCGTCTCTATGACAGTGACAAAACAGTCCCCACCTACTGGTGACTCCCGGGATTTTCAAACATTTAGTTACTTTCACTTCCTGGTGTTTTCCTCGTGGAGTGCATTGTAGTGCAGCAGTGTTCTGCAATGGCGTCCTGTCGCGGAAGACGCGCACCCCTTTGGTCCCCGTCAGAGGTGCTTGACCTGATCAGCATCTGGGGGGAGTCCGCTGTGCAGGCGCAGCTTCGCGGCAGCAGACGTAATTACGACACATTTGGTATTATTTCTCGGGCAATGATGGAGAAAGGTTATGATAGAGACACATTGCAGTGCAGAACAAAGGTGAAGGAGCTAAGAATCAGCTATCAGAGAGCGAGGGAGGGAAACCGGCGATCAGGATCAGCGCCTGCTACATGCAGGTACTATGAGGAGATCGGAGCTATCCTCAGTGGTGACCCCACAACAACTCCAAACACCACAGTGGACACATCTGTAACCACAGATGTAGTCACTGCCACCACGGATTTGGATGAGGACCTTGAGGAGGCGGTGGGGGAGACGGAGGAAAACACGGGGCAAAGCGAGGCAGCGTGTAGCCAGGAGCTGTTCTGCACCCCCGCTGATACGTCCTCTATGGAAGACATGAATTCCAGCATGTCCCTTGATTCTGCTGAGGGGAGCTCTGGTAAGTTTCTGCTTTGTAATGCTAAAAGTCTATCTCACGTTAAAACAACACTGTACGTTGCAGGGGTGCTTGCTGTGTCTCCCAGCTGTGCAGGCTCCTTACTCCCCATCCACGAGGAGGGCATCAACACAAGCAGTGATTGTGAAGTAATCATCTGCCTTTAGGTCAGTAAATGATTCTTCGATGTACCTCCAGAGCCTAGTACTCAGGTTGGATGGGATGGCGTTGGTGCAAACGCTCCCAAACAGGGACACTTTGCCCCGCCAGCTGCAAAGCACAGCCCTGGGAACCATGGCTGCAAACAGTGCTGCTGCATACGGTCCAGGGTGACTGGCGGCAGCATGTAGGAGATGTATTCTAGCGGCCAGGGGCACCCTGAGGAGAGCGATATCGGGTTCCATCTCTGTGGCCAACGCAGATTACTAGCCCCCAGTAAAGCTGTCTAGTTCGACGTACCTTTTACGCTTCAGCAACAAATGGGCTGTGGACCGCACTGCACCTTCCAGAGTAATGTGAGACTGTAAGTGTTATTTTCTTATCCTGGCTATGTGTAAACTGCAGCTTGACAATTACTTCTTTCTTTAGATCAGACCTTGAGAAGGCCATTGTCTACCCCCGCAGCACGTATGAGAAACATTCGGGCTCGCGCGAGAAAGAACAGAGATGAAATGTTTCAGGATGTGTTGAAATCAACCCAGGAGTCCTTGAAAACAGCACAGGAATCTTCCTCTGCGACAAGAGCGTTCAGAGCTGAATACCAGCAGATGTGGAAAACACAGACCGAGGAACTGATAAGCGTGATGAAGGAGCAAACGGAACTGTTCAAGAGCATGCTTTCTTTGCAGTCCCATGTTTTTAATGCTAGGGCTCCATTGCAGACACTGCAGCCGCGTCTGCCTCCCTCCCCCCGTAGTCCCTATAAGAATTTCTATGAAGTGCACCCGTCCCACCATAGCATTCCAAAAAGTAGTTCTCCACCTCTCTACTTTCTAGAGCCCCGCAGCTACACACACCTGTAACCACAACCTTCAAAGTATGAATAAAAACAGTATAGAATCATTTCATTAAGGCTTTATTTTCACACATGGGTACTTTCATAAGGTGCTGCAGATGCGTCCTATAAGAGAACTAGGGGAGTGCATGACTGAAATGCTCCCTGAGTGCCTCCCTTATGCGAGAAGCTTCCCCTTTATCCCCCCTAATACTTCTAGTGGCTGGCTGTTCGTATGCCTCCTCGAGGCGCTGTGCCTCGGTTGACCACACTGGGCAAAACCTTTCTCCCCGAGTTTCACAAATATTATGTAGGACACAACAAGACGCAATCACAGCAGGGATGTTGTTCTCCGACAAGTCCAGCCGTCCATACAAACATCTCCAGCGGCCTTTTAAACGGCCGAAGGCACACTCCACAGTCATTCTGCAGCGGCTCAATCTGTAATTGAACCGCTCCTTGCTTTGATCGAGGTTGCCAGTGTATGGCTTCATGAGCCATGGCATCAGTGGGTAGGCTGGGTCTCCAAGGATAACTGTGGGCATCTCCATCAGGGAAAAAGGTACCCCCTTGCAACTTTCGGTACAGACCGGAGTTCCTGAAAATGCGTGCATCATGCACCTTTCCCGACCACCCAGCATTGATGTCAGTGAAACACCCCTTGTGATCCACGAGTGCTTGCAGCACCATGGAGAAGTAGCCCTTTCTGTTAATGTACTCGGTAGCGAGATGATCCGGTGCCAAAATGGGGATGTGTGCGCCATCTATGGCTCCCCCACAGTTCGGGAATCCCATGGCATCGAAGCCATCCACAATCTCACTGACATTCCCTAACGTCACTGTCCTCCGTAGCAGCACGTGATTGATGGCTGTGCAGACTTGTGTTAGGGCTACTCCGACGGTGGACCTCCTGACTCCAAACTGGTTTGTGACGGACCGGTAGCAGTCAGGAGTCGCCATCTTCCAAAGAGCTATCGCTACACGCTTCTCCACAGTGAGGGCTGATCTCATGTTGGTGTCTTTCAATCGCAGGGCAGGTGCCAACTCTGAGCACAGTTCCAGAAATGTTGCTTTCCGCATTCTAAAGTTCTGTACCCACTGCTCGTCATCCCACAGCTGCATAACAATGCGATCCCACCACTCGGTGCTCGTCTCTCGCGACCAGAAACGGCATTGCACCCTGTGCAGATGATCATTGAAGGAGCAAAGCAATGCGGTGCTGTTGATCTGCAGGGCATCGATCAGCCCCTGCTCCTCTGTGTCATCCTCTGGCAGGGAGCTCAAAACATAATGAGCAACCATCCGAGATGTATTCAGCATGTGGAGGGCGAGAGTGGAGACCAGAGCAGGATCCATTCTAACGCAGATTTTGTTTCTATCCAATGGCGCGCTCCATGCAAACAGTATTGAAAACAGGCGCGAGTTGCTACTGGCAACAAGGAAGACGCTAGGGAAACGCAATGCAGCATGGGAAACATCCGGTTTACCCATGGTGCTTTGTGCTCCTTTCCTTCATCACATGGTTGCAAGCAAGTACACAGGGAAAATGGAACGCTGGGATACGTGCCCAGAATTCAGAGCGCTAGTGCGCATTGCAGCGAGGAATCCTGTGACGTCTCAAGGAGCGACGTGTGTACCAGGTAAAGCGCAATAAAATCCACGTGCTTCTTACAGCGCAGTTCAGAAGCTGCGCTGTAATCTGATCGTGTAGGCATAGCCTAAGATTTATTTGAGATCTCAAGCAGGCACACGGAGACAGGTACGTCTCAAATCATGCATACCCCACCCTCGTTGCAGTGACCCTTATATAGACAGGTTGTTTGCTTCAATACTTTTCTCCTTGTAAACGGTGGAAGTACTCTCCCCCTTCTCTTAGAGAACAAACTTTGACCGATTTCCAGTGGTACTTTCAAGGCTTGGTATCCACTTTGCTTCCTGAAACCAGGGGAACATCGTTATATGGTTGGTGTTATTGTGTCCCAGCTGCCTCTGAGTCTGGAGCAAAGGAGTTTCATCAGCGTTATGACCTTCCACCCCTTCGAGTTACCCAATGCGTGACCCCAGATGCAGCTAGGGGCATCAACAGTAAGAAGAGTTCTGTCCAAAAGTAAAAGAAAGCTTCCGTGCTTTGACAATGACAATGAAGCCATAGAGCTAACATGTTATCTAGAAGATAATATGATAGTAACAGCATATATTTGTCAAGAAGAAACTGTGTCGAACTGACTTAGAAACTTTCTTTATTAGGGTAACAAGCCTTGTGGATGGGAAAAATGGTAGATGTGGTGTACTTTGATTTTACTGTGGATTTTGATACTGCCTTGCATAATCCTCTCCTAAACAAACCAGGGAAATAAAACCCAGATAGAGCTACTATAAAGGTGGGTGCATGAGTGGTTGGAAAACCATTTCCAGGGAGTAGTTATCAATGGTCCACAGTCAATCTAGAAGGGCCTGTCAGGTGGGGTCCTGCAGGGATCTGGTTCTGTTTAATTCCTTTACCAATGATTTAGATAATGACAAAAAGAGTACTCCTATAACATTTGCAGATGATATCATGTTGAGAGGATTTGCAAGTGCTTTGAAGGATAGGTTTAAAATTCAAAATGATTTGGGCAAATTGGAAAAGTGGTGTGAAGTAAATAGGATTAAATACAAGGAAAGTGCAAAGTCCTCCACTCAGGAAGGAACAATCAGTTGCACACATACAAAATGGGAAGGGACTGCCTAGGAGGGAATGCTGTGGAAAGGCATCAAGGGTCATAGTGAATTAGAAGCTAAGTATGAGTCAATAGTGTAACACTCTTGCACAAATAACAAAAAGCCCATGCTCCCAAAAAACCCACAGCCTATCTTTCTGGAATGTACTATCCGGAGTGTTGTAAGCAAGACATGAGAAGTAATTCTTCTTCATTAATCCCTGCTGATTAGGACTCAACTGAAGTATTGTGTACAATTGTAGGTGTCACATTTCAAGAAAGTTGTGGGCAAACTGGGAAAGCCCAGATAAAAGCAACAAAAATGAGTCAGCACACAAGCTAAGAGGGAAGATTGATAAAATAGTGTTTAGTCACGAGAAGACTGGTGGGGCAGACATGATATAGTTTCCAAGAACATAAAAGGTTGTTAGAGAGAGGAGGGAGAAAAATTGTTCTCCTTAGTCTCTGAGGATTGGACACAACGCAAAGATTATTTAGACTGGACATTATAAGAACTTTTAACTATCAGGGTAGTTGAGCATTGGAATAAATTGCCTAGGGAAGTTGTGAAATCTCTGTCACTGGAAACTTTTAAGGGCATGGTAGACAGACTCTTATCAGGGAAAGACTAGGAATACTTAGCCCTGCTTTGAGTACGGGGGACTGGACTAGAAGACCTCTCAAGGTCCCTTCAAGTCCTACCATTCTATGATTCTACATGGTAGGACAAGTCAATACAACAGTTGGTGATGAAAATCTGATGTACAATTAAAACAAAGAAAATTATTCAAAGACTTTGAGGAGCAGAAACAATCAGAAATGCATACAAACTGGGAAAAAAGGAGCCCAAAAAGCAGTTGCTGAGGCAAGAATGAAGACTCAAGAGGAATGATACAGAAAGCTGGAGGAAAATCAGGGGATGGATGTTGCATTTGGGTTGACAAAAAGGAGGAAGACAGAACCACAAAATATGAAGAAAACTGTGTGTGTGAAGGATGGAACTGTGTAAGTGACTCTCCTTAAAGAGGAAGTAGAGGTAGGGGAAATATTTCCAAAGCTATTAAATAATATGAGTGCAACATTACCAACAATTACAGGGAAGCTTCAATAGGTACTGACGTCTGTAGAGGAGGTGGAAGAAGCACTGAATAAGATGAAGAACGGTAAAACAGCTGGTGAACATGAGCTAACGGTTGATATGATCAAAGCAGCTGGAAATACCAAAAATAAAGCCGCTTAATTGATTATCAGGTATCCTCGATTATTCCCAGCAAACATGCAATAATTAAGAAAAGACTTGATTATGCCTTTTTGGAAGGATAAGGGTGATGCAAATAATACAAACAACATGCATTAGCTTTGGCAGGATAATCAGTATTAAGAAAAGAGTTGTCATGTCACAGGGCACGAACAATCCTACCTAAAGTCTATATCAATAATGAAGCTCTGTGGATTACTTCTGCTATCTTGGTTCAACTTTAACCAGCAATCTTTGCCTTGATACAGAACTTGATGCGAGAATCAGCAAAACCGCTATCACCTTTGGCAAACTTTCTTCATGTGTCTGGAACAACAAGCTGCTAGCCCTGAATACAAAGATGGCTATTTCTCAGGCTTGTGTCCTCAGTGCCCTCTTTACAGCTATGAAAGCTGGGTCACATACTCAAAGTAGGAGCAGAGATTGAACAGCTTCCACCTTTGCTGTCTCAGAAAAATCCTTGGCGTCACCTAGGACCAACAGAGTACTAAAAATGAGATCCTTGAGAGATCTGGCCTACAGTCTGTGTGGACTATGCTGGATGCTCACAGGCTTTGCTGACTGGGGTGACTATGGGAAGGTCTGCCACTCGCACGCTACTGCCAAACACCATTGACAGACTGATTTTCTCATATTTCTTTTCATCTGTCGAAATGTAGGATGACCGTAGGAAGATCGTTTGAATCACCTTTACTCAACACCCATCGGGGCATTACCCTGATAAGTCTACCTCTTAAAGTCCTTGAGAGAGTTTCTGAGGCACGGTTGAGGAGAATTCACAATAGGAGCAACATGGCATTAGAAAGGAAAAGGTACTGTGTACACTGTCGATGAGACAGAAGTCTGAAAGACTGATACATGGGGGTAAACCTACTATGTTCTGTTGATCTGGAGAAAACACATGACTTGGTTCTGTGGGAGCTGGTATTTGGACTACTAAGTTGCATGGGGCGTGGTTCAAGAAATGGAAAGAATACAGGAGCTGTATGTAGGCTCAAGAGCCAAGGTAGTAACAAAGGGTGGAATTTTGGAGATGGTTTAGAGGTGACAGTGGGAATGAGGCAAGGCAGTGTGCTGAGCCCACTTCCCTTCATTCTTTTTATGGAGTCAGTTACTCAGAGAACTAAGTCTGTAGGGAGACAGAGAAAACTATATACACACTGATAGTCTGACCTTTTTGGCTAAAATCAAAGGCTATGTCTACACTTACTAAAGTTAGTTCAAATTAGTTAATTCAAACTAATTTTAGTTAGTTCGAATTAGCAAATTGCATTGAGTTCAATGGGCCGGTTAGTTCGAACTAAGCAATTAGTTCGAACTAACATGGCCACATTGGTTAATTTGAACTAACTAGTTTGAATTAACCCTTAGTTTGAATAGCCTATTCGAATTTATTAGTTCGAATTAAGGAAGCCCTTAATTCGAACTAATGAAAGCCTAGTGTAGCCATGGCTTTAGTTAGTTCGAATTTCTGTGTCACTCACATAGAGGAGAGCAATAGCCAAACAAACGACACTGAAGTTATGCAAGTAGGTGCTAGATAGGGTCCTTATATCCAAAATGATGTTAAAAAGAGACACAACGTGTGGCTTTATTGAAACTGAACTGAGAAGAACTAAATCAGCCAAACTGGTTCTACCTACATCTATTACTATAGCAACCTACCATCTAAGGCAACCCAATACACTGCAGTAGGGAAGGGGGAAGAGCAGCCCTTGATTCAAGTTTCAGGAGAGAAGCTGAATCAGAACAAAGAATTTGTGTCCTTGAGAAGTATGTTTACTGCCAAAGGGAGATACCTGGAGAACTGAACTCGGGGTGTGTGGCAGTAATTAAAAAGGTGGAAAGACTCTGTGGGATTTGCAATGAAGTAATAAACTGAAGGGAAAAGTGCATGCTCTAAATGTCCGTTCCTGCCTGATAGGTGGTTTGGAAAAGGTGAGTCTCACAAAGGTGGAATAAAACTACTAGTAGTATGCTGAGGAGAATGGCATGCAAGCAGTGGTTTGAACAGAGTGTGCATGGAAGATGTTAGAGAAAAGATGAACAAAGGAGTGGATAGGAAGCACACTGATGAGGTTGGCTGGTTGTGAGATAAATACAGGAAAAGAATGACTAGCAAAGAAAGCATGGCAGGAAGAAGAGAGCAAGAAAAAATGTGGAAGATCAAGAATATGATGGAAATACTCTGTCAAAATAAATTTGAAGGGAAAAGAATTCAAACTTCAAGACTTATAAATCTGTGCAACGGCCGAGAGAGTGGTGAAGAATCATGGCATTCTGACCCAACATGTGGTACCTTCTTTTCTGTATCCCTCAAACAGAGGACAGGATTAACCAACACAAAGTACATTGGAGAGTTCACAATTGCTTTTTAACATTTTGATTGTGGTATCATCTCAATGCCACAACCAGATTAGACTCCATTGAGCTAGACACTGCAATTATAGTTGTACTCCACAGTGAACACTAACTTGTTAAATTGATTGGTTATCCTTTTGGATGAAACCATAGGTTAGGTTGAAAAAGGTCACAGTGCTGATAGATTCAATGGATGGGACCCTTATTTTGTAAAACCAGAAGGGCCCATTATGATAATCTGTTCTGCTCTCCTGTTTAACACAGGCAGGAGAATTCCTTTTGAACTAGAACAGATCTTTAACAAACAAACAAAAAAAAAAATCAGCATTGACTTGGTACTGCCTGGCAAATCAAATAAAATGAATTTTATTTGAATAATTTAAACAATTTATTTAAATAAAATGAATTTAAAAAGTAATTAATTGTTTTGAAAAAAAATCAATTGTTTTCTACATATCAAAGATTTTACTGTACTCAAGAAACTGCAGGAGCTTTGTTGGGAATATTTTAAAAGGGACAGAAGTTTACCTGTACAATGATTTTATTCTTTAGTTAAAATGCACTGCTGCAATTTATCATAAAACACACACAAATGTTATAGTTTGACAGCCTTTTTTCCTCTTGGAAGACCACATCTTTAATTTTAACTAACAGAAAAGAAAGGTTTTGACAATGTATTTTGTGAAACATGAACCTGCAGATGATTTTCTTTAGTGGTTAATAATACATTTGAAGAAGAATTATTCAAACAGAAATTATGTTCCCACACTGACTCAAATGCATATTCCAGACTGATAAATGGTTGAAATGACATACATCAATGTCATTATGAATTATTTTCTGATTCTCAAGCTTATTTTTAAAATACAACTAATTCAACATAAGAGGACATACATGACTCTACTATGATATTGTTCAACTGGAAAAGATGCACATACTGCAAAGCAAAAACTGAGGTAAATTACCTTTTTTCTTTCTTCACTCACAAAGATAAAAATTTCTTTCAAAAAGGGAAGAAGCCATAGAATCATAGGGTTAGAAGGGACCTCACGAGGTCATCTAGTCCAACCCCCTGCTAAAAAGCAGGACCACTCCCCCTAAATTATCCCAGCCAGAGTTTTGTCTAACCGAGCCTTAAAAATCTCCAAAGATGGAGATTCTACCACCTCCCTAGATAGCCCATTCCAATGCTTCACCACCCTCCTAGTGAGAAAGTTTTTCCTAATATCCAACCTTGACCTCCCCAGCTGTAATTTGAAACCATTGCTCCTTGTTCTGTCCTCTGTTACCCTC
>ML686132.1:327055-339490 GCA_007922175.1 Pelusios castaneus
GTTTCAGGATGGATTCCTTGAGGACCTGCTCCATGATTTTCCCAGGGATTGAGGTGAGGCTGACCGGTCTGTAGTTCCCCGGATCCTCCTTTTTCCCTTTCTTAAAGATAGGTACTATATTTGCCTTTTTCCAATCCTCCGGGACCACCCCCGTTCGCCACGAGTTCTCAAAGATAATGGCCAGCGGCTCTGCAATCACTTCCCCCAACTCCCTCAGCACCCTCGGATGCAGTTCATCCGGCCCCATGGACTTGTGCACATCCAATTTCATTAAGTGTTCCCTAACCTGACTTTCCATCACCGAGGGCCACTCTTCTCTCCAGTCCGCGTTACCCCGTGTAGTAGCCTGGCAGCTGGCCCGCCCTGTGAAGACTGAAGGAAAAAAAGCATTGAGTACTTCAGCCTTTTCCGCATCATCCTCCACGAGGATGCCGGCCCCATTCAGTAAGGGACCTACACCACCTCTGATCCTTTTCTTGTTGCTGATATACTTATAGAACCCCTTTCTGTTATCCTTCACATCTCTTGCTAGCTGCAACTCCAATTGTCCTTTAGCCTTTCTGATTTGATCCCTGCAGTCCCGAGCAATATCTTTATACGCCTCCCTTGTCATCTGTCCAAGCTTCCACTTCTTGTAAGCTTCCCTTTTATGTTTCAGCTCCCCGCAGAGTTCCCTGCTAAGCCACGCTGGTCGCCGTCCACATTTGCTGTTCTTTCTGCACATCGGAATGTTATCTTCCTGTGCCTTTAACAGGGTTTCTTTAAAATACAGCCAGCTGTCTTGGACACCTTTCCCCTTTAGATCAGCCTCCCATGGGACCCTGCCCATCAGCTCCCTAAGGGAGCCAAAATCTGCTTTTCTGAAGTCCAGGGTGTGTGTTCTGCTTCTTTCCTTCCTTCCATTGATCAGGATCCTGAGCTCTACCATCTCGTGGTCGCTGCTGCCCAGGTTGCCATTTACTTCTACTTCCCCGATCAATTCTTCTCTGTTTGTGAGCAATAGGTCTAGAGGTGCAAGGCCCCTAGTTGGTTCCTCCAGCATTTGTACTAGGAAGTTGTCTTCAATACTCTCCAAACACTTCCTGGATTGCCTGTGCACTGCTGTATTATCTTCCCAGCAGACATCAGGATAATTGAAGTCCCCCATAAGAACCAGGGCCTGCGACGATCTGGAAACTTCTGTTAGTTGTCCATAGAACGCCTCATCCACCTCCTCTTTCTGGTCTGGTGGTCTGTAGCAGACACCCACCACAACATCTCCCTTGTTGCATTCTCCCCTAAACTTAACCCACAAGCTTTCAACCATCTTGTTTCCACTTTCATAGTGGAGCTCCGAGCAGTCATACAGCTCTTTTACATATAAAGCTACTCCTCCCCCCCTTTTTCCCTGCCTGTCCTTCCTGAACAATTTATATCCATCCATGGCAGTGCTCCAGTCATGCAAGTTATCCCACCACGTTTCTGTTATGAAAAGATGAAGATGAAAAGAAGAAAACAGCTTCTTTTTCCATTAACGCACTTAACTGGAACCTTTTAAACAAACCTGTACCCACTGGACAGTCCTAAACTTAGAGAAGATGGAACTGATGTGATGTAAATAGTTAGTAATTTCCAGAGGGGTGGCCATGTTAGTCTGTTGTACAGCAAAAAACAACGAGAGTCCAGTGGCACCTTATAGACCAACAGATTTTCTTCGGCATAAGCTTTCGTGGACTATAACCCACTTCATCAGATGCATTGAAGAAAATCTGTTAGTCTATAAGGTGCCACTGGACTCTCGTTTTTTTAAATAGTTAGTGCCACTTGCTGGAGATAGACGAGCAAGTCTGACTTCTTCCCAGATCGTGGTATTGACTCAAGATGGGGGGTGGGGGAGAGAAGCGGGGCATTTTCAGAAGTGATTAGGGATTTGAGGTTCCCAGACAGACACCTTTAGCGTAGACAGTGCTGACCACCCAGTCTCACAAATCAGGCCTTCTCCAAGTTTCAGAGCGACTACCCAAAAATCACTAGTTCATTTTGGAAACCTTGCCCTATTGATTTGTGAAGACACGTTTTGACTGTCAGAATATCTGCCAATGCCTGGACCAAGGCAGTTTCACACTAAAACTGCAGAGGGGTTGTGAATGATGCTATCAGGAATGAAGGCTTGCAGCTGAGCCTGGGACTAACTAGGTGAGTTTTCAGGCAGACCAATGTCAAACACATGCACTACAGCAGAACCCTGGACTGTTTGGATGACCTGCCTGATTGCTGAGGGGAACAGGCAAGCATGAGTGTAAGCCCAGCAGAAGCAGCAGCAGGCACTGAGTATTCAATTTTTACATCCACACCTGTGATCACTGCTGAGCCAGCCTTGTTCCCAGCCTTCCTCCAGCTCGGTTCCTGCCTTGCATCCTTGCTCAGTTCTTGACTCCACTCTGACCTTAGTTTGGACTTCTGGTTCTTGACCCCAGCTCTGACCACTAGCTCTGAGCACCCCTGCACTGACTATTGGGTCTGACTGCCCATGTCCTGGTTGCTGACAGATGTGAAGCTGGAAATGAAGGGTGCAAAGATACTGCACATATCTCCTTCAAAATTGCCTTTAAAATTTTTCTTCTGCCCTAAAGGTGAAAAGCAGATGATCTGTGATTAGCTAAGGGCAAGGATTTAATGCAAAATATATCAACCCTTGAAATATTTCAATAGTTACAGTCTCTTCTGTAATTGACACACACACAGGGATTTCATAACCTTTCACCTATGTCCTTCTTCTGTTTTGACCTCAACAAATAATTATACCCATCACAATGGAGGAAATGATGTTTTCCACATATTTGTACCCCTGTTACCTTTGGTGCATCATTGTGGTTAGGCAGAAGCCATCCTGGGGAAAAGCAAGCCCAGAAACACCTTCTCAGGTATGGCCTGAGGGAATGTTTCCAAATGTCAGTCAGCCATAGGGCTTTGAAAAGGACACAGAATTTTCTCTCATTATAGAAGGAACTGCTGGGAGAAAGCCAAAATGAGCACATTTGAATATAAACTTTTAACCACTTAGCTATAACAAATATATAATGATTAATTTTTCTCTTCTCCAAGACTCAAACTTGTCTTCCTGATTAAATTAGTCATGAGTCAAGGTGAGCTTCATGATTAAAGTGTGCTGATATAATAAAAATGGGCCATACACATATCCAAACATCAGCAGTCTTTGAGTCTAAGACTGGTGATGCCCAAGCCACCACCAAATAAGGCAAAGGAGAAACTGTGGAAGGTGTCCTAAGTAGCAGGCTCATTCTTGTTTTGGGAAGTCACTAGGTGACCACTGTAGGAGAAACATGTCAATCAGTAAGCTCAGCTGGATAAATGGTCTAGTTGCCAGGAGTCAGGTTGACCTCACAGAAATTGGCAAGAAGGAAAGTTGAAATTCCTAAGAGTGGGAAAATACCTGAAAGGTAGGAGGTGTTGGGTCAGCCTGGTGCCAGGGAAGTGAGAGAGATGTTTTGCCCAAAACGTCCCATGCTAGGAATGTTTTGGCCAAACCAGGATAGCTTGATAGATGAAAATGTTTATTGGTGTGTGGACCAATCAAGGTAGTTTTGCACACCAAAGAGAGTAGTTTCTGATGCCAAGGAGGCAGGGCTAATGGTTTGAACAGCATATAAAAGTAGGAATCTGAGGCTATGTCTACACTAGAAAAAGTTAGGTCGACTTTGTTAAGTCGACTCAATAAAGGTTAGGGTTAGTTAAGTTTTGTTAAAACTCAGTAATGCATGCAGGGAGAGCGCCTTCTTTGTGATGTTTGAGCAGCTGTTAGAAAAAGGAAGAAAAAGTAATGAAAGCTCTGAGAAAGGGTATGCCTTCATTTGTTGCATACAAATTGTTTGTTGTAACAAACAAAACATACTGAGGGAGATTTCACCACAATTGCTGAACTCTGCAATTAGGGCTAACACAAAGCAGGGTTATTTCCAGTAGCCTTTCAGATTGTTGAAATTGAATAAAGGTTGATGAGAAAGTGTGCACACAGGATACAATTTGAACAATTATATTCTATCTGCCAAAGACACAGTGGAAAATAATTAAGTAGTTGCAGATAATCTAAATCCATATGGAAGCTGAGCAAAATAGTGTGTACTCACAGATCGCAAAAGACAGCAGCTGCTATTTGTAACTAGCATGAAGAACAAGTGGAACAGCAAGAATTTTTTGCTAGTGCACTGTGTCAGAGCACCTTTAATCCAGTGGTGCTGGTCCAGTGTCTGCTTGTGTAGAAAGAAAACGAAGCAAAGCTGGGAAGTGATTGACAAGGATCTTCACTTGAAACAAAGACATGTGAGGATTACAAGGAGCAAAACACTTATTCCCTAGGGAGCAGCTGATCATGTGCCATTTATCTCCATCAGAGATTCAACACTGAAAATGAGGACTTAATTTACTCCACGTCTACACTGGGCTTTCCTTAACTTACTTAAGCTGCTCCTTAAGTCGAATTAAGGAAAAACTAGTTCAAATTAATAACACCTCATTTTAATTCGAACTAGTGTCTAAGTCGACTTAGGGCATCTACACTGGCTAAGTCGACCTAGGGCAGGGGGGACAAGGGAGCCCCACATGGCTCCCTGGCAGAAGGGAGCCACCTTGGCTCCCTTGTCCCCTGGGAAGCCCCTGCTCCCTTCTCCCCAGACCCACGGTTTCCCTGACAGAGGAGCCGCGGTCCTGGGGAGAAGGGCTCCCCAGCCAGGGCTCCAGCAGGAGGGGATCCCCCACTGGAACCCTGGCTGGAGAGCCTGGGAGGCGAGCGGCTCGTCCTGGCTCGAGCCAGCTGACTCTTCCTGGATGGAGAAGCTGCTTGCGGCTTGTCCTGGCTCGAGCCAGCTGGCCTTGTTGGGACCGAGAAGCCATGAGTGGCTGTCCTGGCTCCCTTCTCCACAGGCAGAAAGGAGCGCGGGCTCCCTTCTGCCTGCGACAATGGGGTCCTGGGGAGAAGGGAGCCCCCTCTGACAGAGGAACCCAGGGTTTCCTCTGTCAGCTGGAGCACGCTCCCTTCTTGCCTGGATCCCGCAGGTCCAGTCATTTCTAACCAATACTCTTTCAATAGGCACAGTCCTATTCCCTCAAGAGCTATGGCATGTGGCACGAGTACGGTTGTTGAACTGCAGAGAAGATATCTGGGGCCTCCACCACGCCTGCAACGGAATAAAGACTCAGACAGTGAGGATAATGCTCCTAAGACGGTCTTACAGGAAAGATTAGGGATTTAAAGTGTTGATTTGGTGCAGTTTCATAGACTTTAAGGCTACAGAAAACTACTAGAAAATCTAGTCTGACCTCTGGTATAACATAGGCCATAAAACCCCTGGACTGAGCGCAAGAACTTGGGTTAGACTAAAGCAATGACTGTCATTTAAACACCCGAGTATTTGCTTTGTGAGCTCAGTTACATGCAGCTGGATTTCAAATGACATTAGTTGTGCCTACAGTCAGGGCCGTCCCCATGGGTGCAGTGCAGGGCCCATGCCGCGGTCCTCCCACGGCTGTGCTTTGCCCTGCTGGGCCGGCCCAGGGGCGGGGCGGGTTTGCAGGTCAGGCCAGGCTGCTGCCCATACAGGGTCCCTGGCTGTGACCGGGGTGGGGTCGGCCCTGCCACTGGTGCCTTGGCCGGGGCTGGCTCCTGGTGGTGGTCGGGCCCCGGCGGTCGCCTTAGGTGCCCGGTCATGGCTGGGTCCCTGGCGGCGGCGGCCTCAGCAGGCTCCTGGCCAGGGCCGGCTCCCAGCTGGAGCCTCGGCTGGGACAGCTCCTGCAGGTGGCCTGGCCCAGGGCTTTTTGGTGTGACCCCGGCCTGGCGGAGCCCGGCCCAGCTTAGGGCCTGGGGTTGCTAAGAGGTGGGGATGGAGGAGGAACACGGGGGAGAGGGGGAGGGGCAAGGAATGCTGTGGAGGGCTGTGTGCCCTGAATGTTTTTTGGGGGGCAGCAATGCCCCTGCCCCCACCTGTGCCCCCCACCGCAAGCCCCGGCCCACTACTCCTACCTATTCCCCACCCTCCCACAGGAAATGAAACCTATGGTACCCAGAGCTGGTCAAGAAAAGTTGTAATTATTATTTTTTTTTTTTAAATGACAAATGCCCATTTTGGTTAGAGCTAAACAACAAGAAAAATGTGCAACTGATGAAATTTCCTTTGGAGAAACCTATAAGGAAGCATTTCAATAATGGTGCAATATTCCATGAAAAGCTTTGGTTGTTCATTTTGAATGATTTTAAGCAAAAATGAAGGTTTTGTGAATAAAAATCATTTTAAGACAGCAAAATCAGAAATAGTTTCAATAAAGTTGAAACAAAACATTTCAGTGCATCTGACATTTTTTTTCCCCCCAAATTTGGTTTCATGGGAAACTTCAACATTTTGTTTTGTTCCATTTTAGACATGTGCATTTGCCAACATTCCCAGGCAATAGAATCATAGAATAATAGGGTTGGAAGGGACCTCACGAGGTCATCTAGTCCAACCCCCTGCTAAAAAGCAGGACCACTCCCCCTAAATCACCCCAGCCAGGGTCTTGTCTAACCGAGCCTTAAAAATCTCCAAAGATGGAGATTCAAACCACCTCCCTAGATAGCCCATTCCAATGCTTCACCACCCTCCTACTGAGAAAGTTTTTCCTAATATCCAACCTTGACCTCCCCAGCTGTAATTTGAAACCAGTGCTCCTTGTTCTGTCCTCTGTTACCATCGAGAACAGCCTAGCTCCCTCCTCTTTGGAGCAACCCTTCAAGTAGTTGAAGGTTGCTATCAAATCTCCCCTCAGTCTTCTCTTCTGTAGACTAAATAAGCCTAGTTCCTTCGGTCTTTCCTCATAAGTCATGTGCCCCAGCCCCCTAATCATTTATGTTGCCCTCCGCTGGACTCTTTCTAATTTGTCCACATCCTTTCTGTAGTGGGGAGCCCAAAACTGGACACAGTATTCCAGATGTGGCCTGACGAGTGTCGAATAGAGGGGAATTATCACATCCCTCGATCTGCTGGCAATACTCCTACTGATGCAGCCTAATATGCCATTGGCCTTTTTCGCAACAAGGGCACACTGTTGGCTCATATTCATCTTCCCGTCCACCATAACCCTCAGGTCCTTTTCTACAGCACTGCTACTTAGCCGATCGGTCCCCAGCCTGTAGCAGTGCATGGGATTTTTTCGTCCTAAGTGCAGGACTTTGCAGTTGTCTTTGTTGAACCTCATGAGGTTTCTTTCAGCCCAGTGTTCCAATTTGTCCAAGTCTCCCTGGATCCTGTCCCTGCCCTCCAGAGTATCTACCATTCCCCCCAACTTGGTGTCATCCGCAAACTTACTAAGCACGCAGCCTATTCCATCATCAAGATCATTAATGAAGATGTTGAATAGAACCGGCCCCAGGACCGACCCCTGGGGCACTCCACTCATTACCGGTTGCCAACCAGACATCGAGCCATTGATTCCTACCCACTGAGCCCGTTGATCTAACCAGTTTTCGATCCACCTTACGGTCCACTCGTCCAACCCATACTTCCTTAACTTGCCGACGAGAATGCTATGGGAAACCGTATCAAAAGCCTTCTTTGCGGCTCTTCCCGCATCCACAAATCCAGTCATCTCATCATAGAAGGAAATCAGGTTGGTCAGGCACGATTTGCCCTTGGTGAATCCATGTTGACTGTTCCTGATCACTCTATTTTCCTCCAAGTGTTTCAGGATGGATTCCTTGAGGACCTGCTCCATGATTTTCCCAGGGATTGAGGTGAGGCTGACCGGTCTGTAGTTCCCTGGATCCTCCTTTTTCCCTTTCTTAAAGATAGGTACTATATTTGCCTTTTTCCAATCCTCCGGGACCACCCCCATTCGCCACGAGTTCTCAGAGATAATGGCCAGCGGCTTTGCAATCACTTCCCCCAACTCCCTGAGCAACCTCGGATGCAGTTCATCCAGCCCCATGGACTTGTGCACATCCAATTTCATTAAGTGTTCCCTAACCTGACTTTCCATCACCGAGGGCTGCTCTCCTTCTCTCCATTCCGCGTTACCCCGGAATAGAACATATGTTTCCTAGCAAGCTCTCAGTGGGTGTATCAGGACATCCTTAAGAAGGTGGGGAAAAGGCACAAGTCCCCTTTTCAGGAATGGGTCATAAGTTCCTTCACCCCAAGCAAAGACAGGTAGGGGGAGCAGGGCAGTCTTTGTGTGCGTGTGCCAGCAGCTGGGGTGTGTCTCAGAGCTGGTATTGGGCCCACTTCTCTCATCCTCTTTTCTTCCACTACATTCCCTGGGTGGGTTTGGCAAGCTTGGCTTTCTCACTCAGCAGCTGGGCTGGGAACAAACACCTCACAGGAATGCATGGGATAGCTCTCCCCTCGGAGCTATTGGCTCAGGCAGACACCACTGCATTGCTTACACTTGGCTCAGGTTTTTAAGTTTTTCTCCAAAACCAGAGATTCATACGTTTCAGGGCCAGATTAAGACATGCTGAGTCCCTAAGCTATGTCAAGATTCAGGGGCTTCATACCATAAAAAATAAAGAGAACAGTGTATTACATTATAGTAGAAAGGATAATGAAAAAATAAATGATAAACCCTTGTGTTTGCATATATACATAGGCAAAGACGCAACAAAAAACAACTAAATAAAACATACATCTTTCAAAAAGCCTTATGTGCATTATAGAATACCTCATGATAAAGCTTATTAGTTATCCCTGACATATTTAGAAGCCACTCATAATGTGAGGCCCTAAGCCATGGGTAACTTGGCTTGTGCCTAAATCCAGCACTGCCTATATTTCTAGTCAGACCACCTCTATAGCACAACCCCTAGAAGTCCAACCTGGGACTCCTGCATCAAGCCTATATCTTCTGCTTGAGCTAGAGCATGTTTTTTAGAAGGACTTCAACCCTGAATAAAAGACTTCAAGAGATGGTGAAGCTACTGTACCCCTGGGTAAATTGCTCCTTATTTCCTCATCTATTTTTGTCTAAATTCAAGTGCCAAAGGGGTAGCTGTGTTAGCCTATTTGCAGAAAAACTACAGAGTCCGGTGGCACTTTTAAAGACTAACAGATTTATTTATCGCATGAGCTTTCATGAGTGAAGATCCCACTTCCTCAGACGCTTGTGCTGAAGTGGGATTTTCTCCCAGGAAAGCTCATGCGATAAATAAATCTGTTAGTCTTTAAAAGTGCCACCGGACTCTGTTTGTCTAAATTCAGTTTCCATCCACTATATCTTGTTATACTTTTGCTGCTAGACTAAAAAGCCATCAATTATCAGAAATCTCTTGCATGTAGGTCCTTATAGACTATGATTAATATCACATCGTAAGCATTTCTTGCTTGAGGTAACTGCTTTATCCTTCTTTAGTTTCTCACTATAGTGGCAGAACTTAGATCAGTCTTGTAGGTTTTTCTTTGAACACTTTCCAATTTGTCAACATCCTTTTAAAAAAGACAACAGAACTGGACACATATTCCAGAAAAGATCTCACACATGCCATATAAAGAGGCAATACAACCTCCCTCCTGCTACTAAAGATAAACTTCCCCCTTCTTTATAAATCCAGAATTGCATTTCATCTCTTAGGCAGAACACTCCACTGGGAGCTAATTGTTTATCCACTATAACTAGAGCTAAGCAATACTTTTATGCAGACTTTTTTTTGCCAAAAATGCAAATTTGGATCAAATCAAAACAACTTGCTAAGTTGGGCTCAATTCTAAATTGTTTCAATCGAATACAAAAAAATTCAGAATAGTAAAAAATAGTTTCCAAAAAACAGAATCTCTCGACTTCATTTTGAGAAAACAATTTTATTTGCGAATTCACTTAGTTTTAAAAAGTTACAAAAAAAAAAAATTAAAAACACAAAGATAAAACAAAACATGTTAAAGGCAAAATAAAATTTTCAATATTTCACTAACCCAAAATTGGATGTTCACACAGCTCTAACCACTGCTTGTATGGCTATGCAGGCAGCTGTACCTGGAACCTGCATGCAGGAGAAAAAGTGAGCCATGTGTAGAACTAGCAGAGCTGAGCAATGGCCATTTGTTATAGAATTCATCTCCCTGCTACCTGGGGCTTGCCACAGAACATGAAGCATTCCTCAGAAGGGGCAGCTCCGAATTCAGCTACAAGCAAACGAGAGCTCAGCAGGGTTTCCCAGGATGCTTGTTAATCATGCTAAAGATGAGGAGACTTGGACAGGCATCAGCATTACTGGAGGCTGGAAAAGCCCAAGGCATTCTAGGTCTGCTGGTTGCCAGAATCAATCTCATGCTGCAGTGCTGTAGAGAACCAAAGGCTGGGCTCCCTGACAATACTGGAAAAGGTTTTACTTGTTAACGGTATATTTCTGAAAGTGCCAGAAGATCCACTCCACTGGATTCTCCCCTGCCAGCCCCCAATGTAGCACAGGGGCAATTCACAGGCACTGCTCTTGGTGATTCTGACCCACTGTGCCACAGCGCACTAGGAAGGTGAAGGTGCGCGACATCTGCCCAATAGGCTACCGCAGTCTCCGGACCTTTGCTCCAAGCTTTTTGGGATAGGTGTTTATTACACCCACGAGAGACAAACCAAGCCTTTCCAGTTTTACTTTGACTCATGCTCTCAAATTGGTGGCCTCTGGACAGGCTTTTGCAGGAATTGGTTGTTGACCTTAAGCCATTTAACATTTCTATTAATGACCTGGAAGAAAACCAATTCACCACTGAAAGTTTGCAGAAACAGAAATTGTGGCAGTGCTGTATAATAAGAGCACAGGCCACTCATACAGAATTATCTAGATCGGTTGTCAAAGTGGGTATAAGGAAACAATGCATGTTTTAATACTGCTGAATTTGAACGTGTACATGTAGGAACAGAAAAAGATGTCCCTGCTTACAGGCTGGAGGGCTCTCTCCTGGGAAGCAGTGATTCTGAAAAAAAGATTTTGGGGTCAAGATGGATAAAGAAGGCTCCCAGTGTGACGCTGTAGCAAGACGGGCTAACATGATCCTGGGATCCATGAACAAAGGGAACTAGAATCATAGAACAATAGGGTTGGGAGGGACCTCACGAGGTCATCTAGTCCAACCCCCTGCTAAAAACAGGACCACTCCCACTAAATCACCCCAGCCAGGGTTTTGTCTAACCGGGCCTTAAAAACCTCCAAAGATGGAGATTCTACCACCTCCCTAGGTAACCCATTCCAATGCTTCCCCACCCTCCTAGTGAGAAAGTTTTTCATAATATCCAACCTTGACCTCCCCAGCTGTAATTTGAAACCATTGCTCCTTGTTCTGTCCTCTGTTACCCTGGAGAACAGCCTAGCTCCCTCCTCTTTGGAGCAACCCTTCAAGTAGTTGAAGGTTGCTATCAATCTCCCCTCAGTCTTCTCTTCTGTAGACTAAATAAGCCTAGTTCCTTCAGTCTCTCCTCATAAGTCGTGTGCCCCAGCCCCCTAATCATTTCTGTTGCCCTCCGCTGGACTCTTTCTAATTTGTCCACATCCTTTCTGTAGTGGGGAGCCCAAAACTGGACACAGTATTCCAGATGCATTTAAAAAAATTTTTTTTGTTACCCTTCATGCCTTCAGCTAGTTTGATCTGTTTTTGCATTGGCTTTTCTGATTTTTCCCCTATATACTTGTGTTATTTGTTTATAGTCATCCTTTGCGATTTGACCTTGTTTCCACTTTTTGTAGGACTCTTCCTTTATTTTTAGATAATTGAAAATCTTCCAGTTAAGCCAGCATAGTCTCTTGCAATACTTCCTGTCCTTCCTACACAGGAAAATAGTTTGCTCTTGTGCCCTTAATAATGTCTCTTTGAAAAACTGCCAACTATCTTCAATTGTTTTTCCTTTTAGACATGCTTCTCATTGGATCCTATCTACTAACACTCTGAGTGTGTTAAAGTCTGCCTTCTTGAAATCCATTATCTTCATTTTGGTGTTCTCTCTCCTGCCATTCCTTATAATCATGAACTCAACCATTTCATGATCACTTTCACTTACGTTATCTCCCACTTTCAAATTCTCAACCTGTTCTTCTTTGTTTGTGAAAATCAAGTAAAGAATGGCCTGTGCCTTAGTAGCTTTCTCCATCTTTTGAAATTAAAAAAAAATGTCTCCAATATATTCCAAGAACTTGTTGGATAATCTGTGCCTTGCTGTGTTATTTTCCCAACAGATGTCTGGGAACATCACCACCAAGTCCTGTGCTTTGGATGATTTTGTTAATTGTTGAAAAAAAGCCTCATCCAACTCCCAGTTTAAAGCAGGACTAACCCCAACTAAGTCTCTAACAGGATTAGCCATTAAGGTTTGCTGCTTACGTATTAAGTGGAAAGAAAAAAAATTAATATTGAGGTTTCCTTAAGCTTAATTTTAATATTTTACACACACACACACACACACACACACACACACACACACACACACACA
>ML686132.1:339500-353143 GCA_007922175.1 Pelusios castaneus
ACACACACACACACACACACACACACACACACACACACACACACACAAAACGCAGCCTGCATAAGGCCAACATCAGATCAGTCTGACTAGACCACAGTCACAACCACCCTGGGGCCACAGCTCACTTACCCGTTGCTTCTCCAGAAGTGGGCCAAAGGTTTGAAAAGGACATGGGACAAGTAAATCCAACACTGACATTCCCTTCAGAGCACTCTGACTCTGAGGAAGAAGCAGAAATGATTCAGCATGTTTCTAACAGATGTCCCTCCCTAATAGCAATGCAGTTTCATTCTAAATATTTTCTGCTGCATTTGCTTTGTTATTGTTATTCCTGTGACTGCATATGTTAGTCTTGGTTGTATAATTTGTGTGTGAAATTCTGCTTCACACATGCAGATGCACTGATTTCATATTTGTCACACCTATTTGTCAGCTATTTTTCCCTTCACTCCTGACAGTCCTCTGCTCCTGTATCTCTCACTTTTCCCATTATTTAATTATCACCATTCTGGGGAGTCCCCATGGGGTGATTTTCTGCCCTCTATCTCCACTTAGCATGAGTTAGGGATTCCTCCTCTCTCTCTCCATACTTCATTGTGAATTAAAAAAAAAAATTTTTTTTTTTTTTGAAAACCCGCTGATGTCATATCTTCTATCAGCTCCATCCAACAGAAATTGGAACTCCACCGTGCCGTCTGCGGTTGCCTAGTAACGAATTTCTAACATCCCTAATGTGGCAGCAACCGAAGCGAGCAGGATCACATAACGAAAGGGGCCGAGCAGGCTCTGGAGTATTCGGAAAGAGGGCTGGGCTGGGCTGGGGGGGGTATTTTGCTTCCTATGTCATGGGCCTGGCAGGGTGTTACCAACTGATGTTTGCCCCTCACAGGTTCTCTCTCCACAAGCAGACCTTCTGGGAGGAGGCTACAGCATCCATGGGGCAGCACCTTCAGTCCTGTACATGCCACCTGGAAAGGATGTCACCCTGATGTGTGTCTTTAAAAAAAAAAGCATTTGGTGTCGGTGCAACAGACAGGTAGTAGCTTAGTTGGATGCTGAATGTACGCCCTATATGCAGCCCAGGTACATGTGAGCTCACAAAGATGCATGTGGCTAAGTATTTATTCACAGCTTTTCAAGGACAGGTGACTCCCAGCCACAGCACCCTTCAAATGCCCAGGCATGTGTGGGGTGCCCTTGAGAGAGAGCAGACCCCCCCCCCCCGCTGCACACCAGCTCCACTGTCTCACAGTGCAGGAAGAGTTCACCAATTTATGAGGAAAACATGCTCTCTGTGCAAAACAGCAAAAATCTGCAAGGATCTAGTGATATCCCTTAGTCAACCTCATCAGCAAAGCTGGGACATGCCCAAACTTAAAAAGACATGGGGAAAAAGCAGTGTTCCCCAAGACCCAAAACGGAACCCAAACATATATCCTCTCACCTGAAAAGCATTCTTCTGGCCAGATTCTCTGAAATCCTGGAAATCAGACCCACACACGTGGCGTACGCCAAAATCCCTCCGTGCACTCTACCCCACTCCTGCTCAAAGCACAGAAAAGGACATCGGAGACACGAGACTGAGAACCCACTTCCAACTCCCTGATACGCAGAACAAACCTGACAGTCTAAGAGCAAAACCAAGACAAAATACATTTTCTCAATCTTCACAGCAACAGCACAACTGTGCTTTCCTAAATGGCCCAGACCAGACACTCCTAGAGCATAGACTGTCTCTAGAAAATAAAGGATTTCTGCAACCTGAACACATCAGAACCAAAGCTAATTGAAAATCAATGTGCTGTGGAGCAGAAAGAGGGAGACAGACATCAGGACTCGTATAATAGGCCCAGTGTAAAGTCTAAGGCCCAGCAGAGTCAAGCCCTGCTGATATCAAGCAGAGTTAGAACACTCTGATACCAAGTGTGGTGTAAGCTCCCCAAAGAAACAGGGACACACCAACCCTCCTAAAAATAAGATCAGGGTGGGAGCATGAGGGTAGGGAGGTATTGATCGAACCAACATGTAGAAGGTAAAGGGTGGTAGTTAGCCACATCTGAGGGGCAATATTTCACTTGTTTGTACCAGTGTAGAGACAGACGTTTCAGAAGGGGTTTCAGACTGGCTTAGGGGGAATGGAAATTCCCACCGTTCACTGAGCCACATCCATTGTCACAGGCATAAATGTCTTAGTTTCCCCAGAGCGTCTGCTGATGCTACAGCCACACTTCATTGACAATAAACTGGCTGGACGCATTTGCTACGGAACCAGGTATGTGGTTTTTGCAGCAGCTCAATCGAGGTCTGCTCTATAGGACAGCACACAGAAAACATGCATACATAGCCATCAGTTCATCTGGTAAGTAGGTGAGCGGTCCTCTGCAGGAATCATGATCTAACATGGCAGAAAGCTCTGAGCTAGGAAGTCCTCTTACCCTTCCCGGCAAATCCTCACATAGTTTGAGAAGGTGGACACTGCACTGCGGCTTTCCCCGCAGGGTGACAAGCAGGCAGAGACATTACACTTCACCGCAAGCAGAAGAAGAGAGTAAAGCTCTGGAAACTAATACGACTTTTACTTTTCAGCTTGGAAGAAAGACGATGAAGGGAGGCCATGACACAGGCCTATAAAATCATGACTAATGCGAAGAAAGGAAGGAAGGGAGGGTTATTTGCTCCATCTCATAACACAAGAACTAGGGGGTCATCAAATGAAATTAACAGGCAGCAGGTTTAAAATGAACAAAAAGTATTTCTTCACACAACAGTCAGTCTGGGAACTTCTTGCCAGAGGATGTTGTGAAGGTCAAAACTAACAGGAGCAACAAAACAAAACGAACTAAATACGTCTGTGGAAGTTAGGTCTATCCATGGCTAATAGCCAGGATAGGCTCTGAGGTGTCCCTAGTCTAGGGGTCGGAAACCTTTGCCTGCCCACATGCCAGCCCCACCCCACTCCCCACAGCAGGGGCTGGGGCAGGGCCAGCTTGGGGACAGGGGCCACCGTGCCTGGCAGCTCCTTTTCCCTGATGGCCCCACCATCCCTGGGGCTGCAAGAGCTGTGGGGTGCAGGGCCGGGGGGGGGGGGGGGGAGGGAGCAGGCTCAGTGGGAGAGGAGCCACAGGGCCGGGAGCCCTGCGTTCTGCTCTGAATGGGCGCATGTTAGGCTGCATCAGTAGGAGTGTTGCCAGCAGATCGAGGGATATGATAATTCCCCTCTATTCCAGATGTGGCCTCACCAGTGTCAAATACTGTATCCAGTTTTGGGCTCCCCACTACAGAAAGGATGTGGACAAATTAGAAAGAGTCCAGCGGAGGGCAACAAAAATGATTAGGGGGCTGGGGCACATGACTTATGAGGAGAGACTGAAGGAACTAGGCTTATTTAGTCTACAGAAGAGAAGACTGAGGGGGGATTTGATAGCAACCTTCAACTACTTGAAGGGGTTCTCCAAAGAGGAGGGAGCTAGGCTGTTCTCAGTGGTAACAGAGGACAGAACAAGGAGCAATGGTTTCAAATTACAGCTGGGGAGGTCGAGGTTGGATATTAGGAAAAACTTTCTCACTAGGAGGGTGGTGAAGCATTGGAATGGGCTATCTAGGGAGGTGGTAGAATCTCCATCTTTGGAGACTTTTAAGGCCTGGTTAGACAAAACCCTGGCTGGGGTGATTTAGTGGGAGTGGTCCTGCTTTTTAGCAGGGGTTGGACTAGATGACTTCATGAGGTCCCTTCCATCCCTATTATTCTATGATTCTATGATGTGCTGTGTTTGGCGTGTGTGCCTGGGGTTGGCGACCCCTGCCTTAGCCTCTGTCAGAAGCTGGAAATGGACGAGAGAGAATGGATCACTTGATGATACCTGCTCTGTACATTCCCTCTGAACACCTGGCATTGGCCACTCTTGGAAGACAGGATGCTGGGCTAGATGGACCATTGGTCTGACCCAGTATGGCCGTTCTTATGTTCTAAACAGCTGTAAAGAATCTCCAGAGAGAGAAGTGTTGTCCCTTGTTATGAGGATTTGTGGGTCAACAGCGGGCTTTAGGTTAACCTGTGCTTAAAGAATGGCAACTGAATTGAAGAAGGTGGCTTCAGCAAAGTTAAAAAATGAAACGTGGGCCTCCGCATTGCAATCATCACTGTATGACAAGAGCCATGTTCTGCTAAAACCTAAGTGGAGACTGAGATTGACGCCTGTCTGAATGGGAAAAGTGAGAAATAGCAAGCAGTACTTTCCCTGGATTGACAAATCAGATGAAGGAAAAAAGGAACATTAGGATACAGGAGCTGCAACCTGATCACAGAGGAATGGATCAAAGAATTTCAAAGTGACAAACTGAGACTGAACAATTTAACACCTAAAATAGGTAACTGCGGCAGGCAAGGGCACTCATGCCATCAATTTGGCAGACAGAAAAAAGAAAAAAAGTCATTGGGGGAACAAATTCAGGTTTTACAAGGAGGTCACAATCCCCCACCCCCTTCTCAGAACCAGGACAAAAAGAAAATGGGGGTATGGGTTCCCAACTGCTTTAACCCATGGAGCCACAACCCTCTTTCTTAAATATATTTTCACAGTGGCTAAGTTTTCCTTGCTATCCTCTCTCAACTTGCTAAACTCACTACTGCTGCCTATGCATAAAGATATCTGTATACAGTTAGTTAATATCTTCTGGCTCAGATCTCTCTCCTGCCTTGCTTGCTCTTTGCAGCTGCCTCCCCTCCCCAGCCTCTCCTCATTTATGCTAACTTTTAAAACAAAGAGATAGTTATAAAAAAACACCATTGCTGGAAAAGGCAAAATAACTGAAAAAAAACAACAACAAACAACAACAAGGAAGAGAAAGCCAAGTCAAATCTTTGCTTTAAATCCATTCAGTAAATTATTCATTTAACCTTTCAGGAATACAAAGCTAGAAATAGTCCTAACTTTTTCGAGGATATGATTCCAAAGAATAGAAATACAGACTGCTTCTAATCTAATTGCTGCCTGATATTTGAAACATGAGCTTCCCTTATTTCCATATAGCAAAGCTTTAAAATAATAGATAAAGTAATGAAAAGTAACAAATCAATGCAACAAAAGTGGCAAATAATGTAAAATGAATTTTAATAAATATTTATTAAAAGAATCAAAGGAAATAACTTGCTTATTTAATGTTTAACTTGTTTACCTCTTTTTTTAAACTTCATTGCTTTAATAACTAAGCTTTAAATGTCTTCTCTTGTATAGTTACAATGAGAATTCTCTCTCCATTCCTTTTTAATTGCAAGTTTGTGCTGTCCTGCGCTGTATGTTGTGTCATGTGACTTTCATTTTTTTAATTTTAATTTTGTTGCAACAAAGGTAAAATTTATATTTTTTATTTTTAATGTAATTGGTACCACACTCATTTAATATTATGGTTGGGGGTATAACCAACTCCCCCCCCCCCCAGATCTCAAAAAGGCCTTATTTATAAACATGCCTCAACAAATTTGCCTCAACAAATAATGCAATTCAAACAAAGAACTTTTATTAATCACAGGGGTTTATTTAACCCAAAAGGAAAAAATGTAAGGGGAAAACTCAACATTAATTGAAAGTAATATTAGCAAAATGCCAATTTCTTGTTTGGGTTTTTTAATTTTGTTTGCACCTTTATTAAAGATTAAAATGTAATAATGAAAGGTTATAGCAAAAATGGTTAAAAAAGATAACCAGACATGGTATATATTGTTATGTTGCGAAACGTTAAAACTTACAAAACAATTTCAACAGGTTTCCATCCTTTGTGTCCCAAATACAACCAAGGATCATAAAATTTAATAACCTCAAAATGTTTGCATAGACCTGCATTTAAAACTCAGTTTGGTTCAATTTTTAATACTCCTCTTTTATGTTAGGTTCAAGGGAAATAGTGGTGGTTAAAAGTTTTTCCTTCTAAAATAATTAAAAGTGGAATTGGTATCACAAGCAAATTAACTGTAAAATGTTTGGGCAAAAATTCTGTTACCAACTCTTTTGTTAAAACAGCTTACTCAATAGGAGAAGAACACCTTCTCATTGAAGATTGTGAATCTATTTTAGCTGTTAAGCACGGGCAGTCTTAGCAGGTGGGCAGCGCGAGCAGCTGCCTAGGGCTCTGGGTGGGGGGAGGAGGAGAGAGGGGCCCCGTGCCGCTCTGGGGGGAGCTGGCTGGGGGGGCCCAGTGGTGGGGGTGAGGGAACTGGTGTGGGGCAGCGAGCCCATGGCAGGGAGCCTGCCGGCGGTGAGCCCAGTGACAGCGGCCCCTCGGTGGGGGGGGGGGGGGGAAGTCAAGCATGGGACCCCCACATGTGGGACCCCATCTTTGACTTTTGTCCCAGGCCCCAGAATCACCACCCCTACTGCTAAGGGTTATATTTAGTAAAAAATATTAGTAATGCACCTCAGCTGAAAGTAAATAATTTGCAAAATCATAACTTGTGTTATAAAAGACTTTGGTCCCGTTTACACAGCAAACAAAGGAAATTAATCTGTGTATTAAGTTTGGTATTTGGAAACAAGAGAAATGTAAAAGAAACATGCAAAGACTTCATTCTGTACATCATGCTTTTCTGGGACAATGGGAAAACATCCTCCCCTAAAAACAGAAAAATATGGAGGAACCTTTTGAAACTCAAGGCCTAAGGCCCAAACAAATTCTAGTTAGGCCAGCATAAAGCAGGGCTAGCTAGACTCAGGTCAGGTCAGGCCCTGCACTGTTACAAGGCAGAGGACCGCTGGCACGATCACCCTCCAGTACGTGAAGGAAGAACAGGGCTGATGTGGCAAAAACACTTGCTGCAGAAGATTGCTTGTGTTCCTGTGAACACATTCCAGATGGGTGGTACCAGAACACTCCCCTACACCAAGTATGATGCACACACACTTCTCCAAGGTGATAGGGACACTCTGACCCCTCCTAAAGAGAAGGTTGGGTGACAGGTGATGGACAGAGATGTTCTGATCAAACCAACATGTACAAGGTAAAGAATGCTAAGTGATATGTAACTTGTTTGTCTCAGTGTACAGAGAGGGGTTTCAGGGGAATGTCTTTGTCCACCCTAGTGGGGAACAAAAAGCCGCACTGTTCACTGAGCCACGTCCATTGTCACAGGCATACGTGTCTGAGTGTCCCTGGAGAGTCTGGCAGCTGCCATTACTGTCCTTTGTCAACAATAAGCCTTCACTACCGAATGCAATCTGTGGTCTTTTCTGGCAGGTCGACTGAGGTCTGCAGTGTCAGCTATCCGCGCAGAGCTGGACCACCACAGCTGACAGCAGGTCGTCTGATGCAACTACCTTGGGGGAGCTGAAAGGTGCATTGGCCAAAAGGCATTTTCCCTGGAATGTTCCATTAAGTTTAAGAGAGTCTCTCCATTGTGTTTTGAGTAAAAGCAAATCCCATCGTTCTCTGGATTTGAATGGATGTGTTCAGTTTACCGCACACATGCAGCGCTCCTTTCATTCTCTTCATGAAGCAGGCTGTCATGTAGGAACTCTGCCGTAGTTGGGTTTCAGTGTTCTCTCTGACCAAAAGCATTGTGTACAGAACATCAGCTTGATAAGGTAAAGGAGGAGATACGGGAAGGTCCTGTCCCAGGTGTTTCTGTGCCAGGAGGGTGCATTGCTGTTGGTGGAAAAGCATGTTCAGCTCTCCTCAGAGAGGATGAGGACGTGACTGCTCAGTTCCGCACGTTGAAGGGCTCGCTCCCCCTCCTCTGACAGGGCTCTAGCTGTGTTCCATACAGACATGCTTCCTTGATTTGCATTGCAATCATTATTGGCTTGTCAATAGTTCACGTACCCAAGACCAGCTCCCCTACCACTAGTGACTGGGACTGCACCCAGCCCCACAAGCTGAGGAAGCATTACCCGCGAGGCACGGGTGGGAACTGAGGGAGAGCACAGGACTGGGCCAAGGTCACACAGGAAAACCACGTCTGAGTTGGGAGAATTGACGTGTCAGTCACACGCCCAAGCACAGGACTGTCGTTGCACTAGTTTTTGGAAGCTATTGCTGAGCTCTGCTATTTGTTCTGCCAGGACTTCCCTGTGCATGTCTTTCACTGTCAAGTGACTTTGGATTCCCAGTTACCAGAATGCCTTGCAACTCTGGAACCCTGAAAGGGAGCTAGTTTTAAGACTTTGCCCAGGTGCCATTTAGATTTTAAAGCTGAAATCTAAAACTAGGTTTGCAAACTGGATACGTGGTACCGCCAATATTAGAACAGACTCTTAGACTATGTCTACACTTGGCCAAATAAGTCGACTTAACATGTCCACACTCAAAAATTAAATCGACTTAAAGGGGACCTTGCCAAATTGATTTAGAGCATCCACACTGGACACCTAAGTCAACTTCTAGGGGCTAGGTGGACCTGGGACTGGTCCATGGTGGCAGGGGGGGGCACGCCATGCAAAGTGCCGGGGGGGGTGTCAGCATTTGCCCCATTATACCTGGGTACAATGGGGGCTGAGCAGGACAGGGACGCTGGCAGGGCATAGGAGTGGGGTGGGCAGGGCTGTGTCCTGCCCGGGGGGGGGGGGGGGCACGCCAGGCTCTGCCTGTGCCACCCACCCTGGCAGGGAGGGCAGTGGGGGAGCCCTGGAGCCCTTCAAGTCGACTTTAAGTCGACTTAGGGCTAATCTGCACCTACATGGCTAAATCGACTTTATAAAGTCTACTTAGCCAGTAAAGTAGACTTTAAACGAGGTTTTATAAAGTCGACTTTAAATTTCCTTAAGTCGACTTAAGGAAATTGTAGTGTAGACGCAGATTAAATTAAGTCGATTTAAGCCATCTTAAATTGACTTAATTTGTAAGTGTAGACGCACCCTTACAGAATATCTGCTGTCTACTGAGTCCATTAGCTTACTAAAGTTAAGGCTAGGTTCTTTTCAGGTCACCTTTTAACTCGACTAGTTCTTAACACAGGACACTGTTATTCTTAATCAATCCACAATTTATGGATTCACCAGGAGCCACATCAACACCTAATCAATAGTTTGCCAATCAAGTGCAGATCCCGCCGCCATTCTAGGGACACACTGCACGCACTAATACAACCTTGCAAGCAACTGTCAAAGAGCAGGGCTGGGGCTCAGCACTTGCATTCCAGAACAAGGCAAGTCACCAAAGTGTCTCACCATGCTCACTGGTCATCAGGAGCTCTTCAGTCCTTCACGTGGTTACCACTCTTCCTGTACGTCTCCAATGCATACAGACAGGGCTGTCCCTTGGGGGGAGCGGGCTCTGGGCCAACTGGCCTAGGTGGGGCCCCGCTCCCCACCCCTCCACACTGCAGGGGAGCATGGCGGGCCCACCAGCCTGCTCCATCCCCAGGGAAATGGCCCCGGAGGCCGAGGCCACCGGAGGAGCCGGCTCCGGGCTGGGAGGCCAAGGCCACCGGTGCGGGGAGCCGGCCACATGTGGCCATGTGGGGCAGACCCGCCAAGAGGCCAGGCCCCACCCACATGCTCCACCCCTGGGCTTGCCTGGTCTGCCCTAGGGGCGGGGAGGGCCGGCCCAGGGGCCAGGTATAGCGCTCCTGGCCCCCTTGACCCAGTGCCTTCAGCTCGCTGGCGAAGGCAGCGGGGAATAGGAGGAGGCGCGGCCATGGGTGTGGGAGCTGCGGCACGCGTGGGACCCACACTGCCCCACTGGGAGCGGGACAGCACGGGGCCAACGGCAATCACCCCCTTTGCCCCCCCCAGGGATGGCCCTGCATACAGATACACTTGGCCCCGAGACACTTTGAAGAGGGCGATACCAGCTATATGAGTGTATTGATCAAAAAGTGGCAAGTTGAGAATATCAAAAGCAATTGCTTTAAGTTCCTGATTTTAATTTCTCTGAGGAAAGTTTGCTTGGACTTATATAGGAGAGCATGCAAAGCCACACATTCATTAAAATCTAAAATGCGATTATTTGTTCTGAGGGCACAGGCTTAATCAAGGTAACTGGAGGATAAGGAATAGAAGGGGAAACAATCTTTGAAATGAAATCTTCTTAACTCTGAGATGGGAGGGGGGCTTTTCTAGGTGTCTGTCACACCTGGAATTCATCAGTTTCCTAATGGGTTCAGTCAACTCAAGGGTCCCACGTGATCACCTCAGTTTTCCATAAAATCTGATTTCTAGGCTCCTTGGAGAGGGCGCACTCTGATGTGCACGGGACAGGAGTCAAAGGAGTGCCTAGACAGCAGCTCCATTTCTCTGTTGCTTCTATTGGGAAACAGTGGATGGCAATGTTGTATAAAAATTCTTTACCTGTCTTGTCAGCAGCATTTTATGTCAAATTTATCTAAGGATCGCATTTCAATAGTAGCCCAGATTGTGAATTAGAATGTCTCCCTTTCTAAGCAATTTTTAAACAATCCAAAATTATGCAATTGTTTAGCTCTTTCTACATTCCTTGTCCCACACAATTCCTTTTATTTCTAGAGTGTCACAATCATTTACAATGAAAAACCAACAAAATCCCTCATTATCTTCCAAATGTGATGGTCATACTTCATACATTCTTTGCTGATACACAAGGATTTCATCTTCTTTTGGGTTTGCAACAGAACAAGAAATATTGCCCACCTACAGAGATGTGGTCTGACTCATGGTGCAGCTTCTAATTTGGGGTGAAAGAGACATTGTTGAGGCAAACAGATTGCATATTTAATTTACAAGGCAAACAAGTGTATAGTTTGGGGTGAAAGCATGTGGTTTGGATTTCTTGAGGGAACAAGTATTTTGCCCTATTTGAGCTTCAGTTTCCCAGCAGGTTATATCTAGGTTGGGTAACTCATCGCTTTCCATTAGTCTCTTGATGCACTCATGGTGTGCAATAGGCCACTTCGCTTAGGAAGGTAGGGGATTACCCTGCTTGGGAACTGTTTGGCATTTTATTAGCTAGGATGGGAGGGAGAAAGATTTTATCTATATGAAAGTTATGAGAGATTCTTGCCTAGGAGATTAACAATCTTATTTATCCCTTTTAATTTCTATCCTTGTGAATAAGTGCAACACCCAGGCTTGGCTGATTCTTGGTGGATTCTTAGACAAAGTGCATCACAGACATGAACTATTTTCTTATTGTCTTAACTTCCCAAGTGGATCCTATTTTGGGATAAACAGAGGTGCAGAGCTTTACTGATTGTGAGATCCAGTTTAAGGATTTGATTTTCAAGCCATCAGAAGCCAAGAAGCCACATGCAAATCCTATCAGTGCAATTACTGTTTTTGAGCATGCAAACAATCAGACACGAGCAATGTATATGCCAGGCAGAAAATGCCTCAAAGCCTGAGAAAGTCAGGCCTTTCATGGTGATAGGTGTTTTTAAAAATAGTTAGGAGGCGCATTACGCTTAACTCACCTGCAAAATGCTTTAAGTATTAAGGAAGTTTTCCCATGTACCTTTTCCTCACCCCATGAACATGCTCCTTAGACACACACCAAGGGGCTAGCTATTAGACAAGAAAGCAGCAGCCCAGTGCAAACATGCAGAGAGAGAGTGTGGGGAAGAGCAGGGGAGGGGATTAGGGCTATGGTCTTATCTCCCATGCAATTCATAGGTATTTCAGTTCTATAAATGTCTTGTGAAACTGTCTCAGCTTCACCAGATAATTAGCACATTTATCCAGGTACCACTGTGACTGTTTTAAAGACAGAAACTTTTAACACCTTTGACAAGAAAAGTGATTTAAAATTACTACTTAATATACGCAAGTCTAGTATGCTTCTGGGTAAAAGGAAAATCTGACTGCCATAACCTCACATCTCTTTCCTGGTGACATTTTTGATGCATTAGCAGAAGACAACCGCATTATATCCGCCACTAGCCTTTCTGTGTCTTTACTAAGGACTAGTGATGAGAAATTCATCAGGCCTACAAGGTCGGCTCCTGCAAAGCACTGCAGGTGTGAAGATAGATGACCCTAGAAGATCCTCTTTGACTAACTTCCAGCACAGTTCTCACAGGTACAGCACAGTCATGAAGAGTAGAACTAATTGCTGCCCACTTAATTAGGGAACCACTGAAAAGATTTACTGTGTCAGCGCATTTTTCTCAGCTAGATTTAATAATGAGAATGATAACGCCTAGCTTTTTTTTTTACAGCATTTTCATCAGCATTTCATCCAAGCCTTTTATAAAAGGAATGGATCATTACCCTTCTTTTAAAGAGGGGAACAAACATGAAGAGACCCGCCCAAGGTCACCCACCAAGCCACTAACAGAGCCAGGATAGAATCCAGGTCTCCTGAGGCACAGTCCTGGCCCTGTGCAGTACCCACTGGGACACACTACCTCCCAGGTTTTCAGGAGGACAAAATTCAGGTTGCTGAAATTTATTACACTTCAAATTCACTTAGTTTCCTCACTATTGGCTGGACCAGGGACTTGAGAATACAGAATCTTGGGCTGCCAAAAAATGAGAGCCTGATAACAGCTCTACCATTTATTATCGCAAGTCAGCATAGTCCCAAACTTAACAAGGAGTTTAAGCCTAAATCATGGCCTGTGCTATATTAAGTCATTTCTGCACAGGGAGAAAAAGCTGAACCAGCAAGGACTTGAAGGCATAGGGAAAGATACCTGAAAAGCTCAACACCGCAGGTCATACGAGTCTCAAGGGTTTCCTTCAGCTGCCTTAATATGGAATTATTGCAGCTCATCAGCACTGCTTTAAAAAACAAGGGTAGAGGAGATGTAGCCACAAAGGCACAGTGGCACTCATATTTCAGCCATCTAAAATAACACTTCCTTTCAATAAGCATGTTCAGGGGGCTACCTTCCAGCTGACTTTGCAGAAATGACTCCCAGCCTTCTGTATTCATGGTATCTGCCAGGCAAGGACAGAAAACACAATCCTTTTGTAGCTAGAGACAGGTTTCTTTGCCCTGTGAGCCCTGCAAGCAGAGTCAGACTTCACTTTTCCTGTCTGTGAAAACAGCAGCTAACACATCCCCTCAGCTACACCTGGGCAGCCTCAACGACTTCTGATTGTGCTGTCCAACACCTGTGGCACCACTGATGGGGAAAAGGGCTACACACATGCAGCCAGCACACAGGGTGCTCAGCAGCAGGTTTCTGCTGGTTCTAAGGCACCCACCCTCCAAAGAACCCTGCTTTATTGCATGGGCCCCCGAGGGCTTTGCAGGGCTGGCAGCTAGAAACAGCATGCTTGTGTATGTGCCCTGAGTAAACTGGTTATGAACCCAGCAAGGCATCCTGAATACCTAGTCAGAACTCACGAGGCTGCACCGTCTCTGTGGTCTGAGAACATATTTACCTCCCAGCTGTGTACCAATTACCCCAGCAATTCAAAGTCCAGGCTCAATGGGTGTGAAATGCAATGGCATTCAAAACCATGGCATGTCCCACCCCCTACAGCCAAGCACCCCTAAGCCTGCCCCCATTGAGGTGTCCTGGGAGTCCAAACTCACACCAGTCTTTGCTGTAGCACCTGCCAATTCTGTGCAAATGAGAGCCTGACTTTTGAGCAGACAAGGTGCTGCTTGGGGTTACCAGAGACACAGGTGGCCGTGGCTGGCAGCAAGGTCCTGGCTTAGTGTTACCAGAGACACAGGTGGCCATGGCTGACAGCAAAGTGCTAGTTGGGGTTACCAGAGACACAGGTGGC
>ML686132.1:353153-382278 GCA_007922175.1 Pelusios castaneus
TGGGGTTACCGGAGACACAGGTGGCCGTGGCTGGCAGAGAAGTACTGGTTGGGTTACCGGAGACACAGTTGACTGTGGCTGGCAGAAAGGTCCTGGCTAGTGTTACCGGAGACAGAGGTGGCCGTGGCTGGCAGCAGAGTTGTAATGAGGTTGCAGGAGGCAGGGACAGAGCTTTGGGTCAGCGTATAGACTCAGCCCCCAGGTGAGCGCTACATCCGCAGCCTGACATATGTGGTGCAGCAGGAGCCACTGCAGCAGCGGCTGAGTTTTCCATTACTGGCTCTGGCGGGCTGGCCTGAGGGCCCCAGTCTCTGGAGCCATGAGATGACAGCAAAAGCTGTGCTTTTGAACCCAAACACCTTTAGATTTCAGGGTAGCAAAGTAAAGTTTAAAATTGTGCCTGAAGGGTAACCAATGCTGTGTCATCTACCTGAGTCTGCGATAATGGCTCTGAGAGAGGAAACGTCCTCCTGTATCACCACATGGTGTTGCCTCCAGGGTCTACTGCTGGGGGAGGGCCCTGCCACCACCCCCACCCCAGGAGAGTGCTCTGGTGGCAGGTGGGGAAGGCCCAGCCCTCCCACCCAAAGAGATACACTGTCACTGCTGGATAAACTGGAGGATGGGGTGTGCCCATCAACATCCTGCCTCTCTGGGAAGGAAAGAAGCCCCTGCCACTCGGTGTGGTGGTTGGGGACCGGGCCAGAGGAATACCAGTGCTGTGATGTGCTGTGCCTATGGGTCCAGGTCTCCTTGATCCAGCCCTGAATTGACGTACTCTCACCTGGCTGGTACGAAGCAGAGCAGGTTTCCCAGCATGCTCCTTGGGAACAATGCCATGGTGAGCTGATGGCAACGTGGGAAAGGCTGATGGCAATAGCAGAGGGAGGGCAGAGCTTCCCCTCTCTTGCAGACGGGCCAGACTGTGCTGCTGATGGAATTGTAGCCAATAGCCTCATTTATTTGCACTATTGTCCAGAGTAATTTCCTCCTCCTGTGCTCGTGCCACTATTGCTATTCATAAGCGTGGCCATAGTGAGTCAGACAAACACCCAGTGTGACAGAGCCTCACGAGATTTGTGCTTGGGCCCCCCTTCTCCTTGTGGTTCAGTCTCTGCCATGGTGGATTCTGCCCCAGTCCACCCGGGTCGCACACACCAGTGCAGCTGGCCCCAAATCCAGCCGGAAAGGATTCCTACATGTGATGAGTTCTCACAAGACTTGTGCTCTGGACTCTTCTTGGCACAGTCAGACAGGACAAAAGTGCCTTGGGAGGGGTCTGACACCCCTGGGCTCTCCCCACACCCACGAAGTCATCTCCTCCGTCTGACCCAAAGGGTTCAGCTCTCCTGCTGTGAGAGCCCCCCTTGTGGGGTCCTGGAGAGTCCCTCCATGCCCCAACAGATCATGCACCCCTCCTCCACAGGCAGAACGATTCCCAGACAGCATTGAGGTCAGACAGTTTGCTAGTTCTTGGGATCGCAGTGTAGAAAGGTTCCACTAGCAGACTAATCAGAAGTTATAGCAGCGACCACATGGGGAGCCCCTTTTTGGGATTCCTCCCTACTGGCCCATATGGGGGACTAGGCTCTTTCCCCAGCCACTCTCAGACCTGTGTCTTAGCCCCTCCTAGTTCTTTATCCGTTTCCTGGGCTAAGTGGCCACACCCCTGATCTTCACCTGCCGAAACTATTACCACTGGTTGGGGCCGAGGAAGGGAGGTCCTGGCCAGGTCTGTCAACATGTGGCTGGGGAAGCCCCATCCACCCTCTAGTGATTTCTCCAATTATCACACATCCAGGGCCTGTCACTGACATACATGAGTAACACATGTGGGGAAACTGAGGCACACACCGACAATTCCAAATGTACCCAGAGAAAATCCCTAAAGTATCTCCATTTTGTCACATCCACCCAGCCCAGTATTCGGCCTTCCAACATTGGCTAATGTCAGGTGCTTCCGAGGGAATGAATAAAACAGGTAATCATAAAGTGAGCCAATCCATCGGCCATTCTCAGCCTCTGATAAATGGCAAACCCAAGCTATCCTGGCTAGTACTCATTGATGGACCTGTCCTCCATGAAAGTATCTAGCTCTTTTTTGCACCCTCCTATAGTCTTGGCTCTCATAACATTCCCTGGCAAAGAGTTTCCCAGGTTGACTGTAAGTTGTATGAAGAAACACTTCTTTTTGCTCATTTTAAATCTGAATCATAGAATCAAAGAAACTGGAGGGGACCTTGACAGATCATCAAATCCAGTTCCCTACACTCACAGCAGGACTAAGTACCTGCATTAAACGATCCCTGACAGGTGTTTGTCTGACCTGCTCTTAAAAACCTCCAACATAGGAGATTCCACAACCTGCTGAGGCAACTTATTCCAGTGGTTAATCACCCTGACAGTTAGGAATTTTTTCCTAATGTCTAGGCTGAACCCTCCTTGTTGTAATTTAAGAACAATTTTTCTCCTTCTTCCTCATAACAACCTTTTAGGTATTTGAAAACTATTATATCCCCACTCAGTCTCTTTTTTCTAGACTAAACAAACCTAGCTCTTTCAATCTTCCCTCATAGATCAAATGTTCCAGACTTCTAATAATTTTTGTTGCCCTCCTCTGGACTTTCTCCAGTTTCTCCACATGCTTTTTGAAATGAGGCACCCAAAACTGAACACAGTGCAGAGTAGAGTGGAAGAATCACTTCTCGTGTCTTACTCACAACACTCCTGTTAATACACCCCAGAATGGTCTTTGCTTTTTTTGCAACAGTATTACACTGCTGACTCATATTTAGCTTGTGATCCACTATTACACCCAGATCCCTTTCCGCAGTACTCCTTCCTAGGCAGTCATTGCCCATTTTATACATGTGTAACGGGGTTGTTCAACCCTATGTGGAGTATTTGGGATTTATCTCTATCGAATTTCATTCTATTTATCTCAGACCATTTCACCAGTTTGTCCAAATCATTTTGAATTGTGATTTTATCCTTCAAAGCACTCACAATCCCTCCCAGCTTGGTGTCACCTGCAAACTTTAGAAGTTTGCTCTCTATGCCATTCATCTAAGTCATTGATAAAATTGTTGAACAAAACCAGACCTAGGACAGATCCCTGCGGCTCCCCGCTCGTTATGTCCTTCCAGCCTGAATGTGAACCATTAATAACGACTCTCTGGGAGCGGCTATCCAACCAGTTTTTCACTCATCTTATAGTAAGTAGCTCCATCTAGTTTGTACCTCCCCAGTTTATTAATGAGAATGTGATGTGAGACCGTATCAAATGCCTTACTAAAGTCTAGATATACCACATCTACCGCTTCCCTTCTATCCACATGGCTCGTTTCAACATCAGAGAAAGCTATCAAATTGGTTTGACATGATTTGTTTTTCCCAAATCCATGCTGACTAGCCCTAAGCACCTTATTCTCTTCTGATGCCTATTCATTTCATTTGGTGACCCCCGCCTCCCCGCCCCACTTGTTTCTGTGTTATGAGGAGTAAATAACACTTCCTTATTTACTTTAACCACACTAGCCATGATTTTCTAGACCTCTATCATATTCCCCCTTAATCATCTCTTTTCCAAGCTGAAAAGTCCCCATTTTATTAATCTTTCCCCATACAGAATCTTTTCTATATCCCAAATTGCCCTTTTCTGCATTTTTTCCACACAGGTTAGTGATTTTACAGCTTATTTAAAGAAATATAATAAGAAAAGAGAAACTCACTAGTGTTTCTAAAGACACTGGCCATGTATACAATAAATACATCTTGTGACAGATTTGTCACCCTGCGATGGGGGTCCCGTGCTCTGTTCTCATGTTGCGGTCAGGGCACCAGCCAGTGAGGGGGATGGGGGAAAGGGACCTTTCAGGTGGCTCTACTGCCAGCTCTCCTTCTCTTCCCCTGTCTGGCTGGAGAAGGGGTTTTATCAGGACTCCAGTTGGGATTTCAGTGGCCTTAGATGCTTCTAACTAACCTGTAATAGATCTTATTCAGTCTGCAGGGAACAAGGCTGGGACCATTCTGAGGCGCCCTTCTAAGATCCTCCTACTGCCTTCTGGCCCTTCTGTTTCGGGGTGCGTGTGTACACTGTATGGACCAACATTCCAAGTCTGTTATATGCATGGAGTAACTATTTTTGCTACTAACATGTCCTCTGGAGTTGTAACTGGGTTGTCTGTGGCTATCACACAGAGGGCAGAATCAATATCTTTGATGGAAGACTTTAAGTAAGACCCAAATCCAGCAGAGACAAAGGCTACATAAAATTCCCCTACATATTCAACTGGTTACTGTGGCACTCTTCACTTCCTGGCTTACATTTGTATGCAGTGTTCTGTGCTGCGAAACATTAGCTGTCTTTGACTCCAGTGTCAGATGCAGTGATCCCTTCAGATCAGATTCTTAAGGTTGTAAAATACTTTGGGGTCCAACTGGATGGAAGAACTACAAAACACATTTATTATTTACTGAATTTTTCAGTGTTAAGCAGCTGCCATGTTCTACTCTAGGGATGGCTACATTTCAGCTAGATATGTGACAACCACCACCTTTTATTTATTGGTTCTCGTACATGAATACAGTCCCACTGAAGGCATTTTGAATCACTTGGAGAACAGGAACATGACAAAGATGGTTAGCAGATTGTCCTCTGAGCAGGTCCCATTAGCTGAGACAATCAGAATTCAAAATGTAATCAGTCCTGGAACTTTTTATTTAAGTCCTTCATTTTAAGGTATTGTGGAATAGAATGAGTGAAATAAAGAGTGACAGTATTCAGGAGTTCCTGTAAAAATATCTAGCCAAAACTATGCCCTGATTTTGCAAAATAGTAACGGTGTATTGCTGTCCCATCCTTATCCCTCACTTCTGGAGTCCATCTTACTCTGCCCTTCTGTGTGAACCCCCCCCACTCCTGCGTCAGTCCATGCACTGCCTACACAAGCAAACTGCTTTCAATCAAGTGAGTGAGTGCGTCTGGCCAGCCAATCGTGGGTATATCCCCAGCCACCACCCCCAGTCGTAGATGAACCCATAGGGACTGCTGGTTTACAATGTTCAGGGCTGTCACTACACATTGAAAGCTCATTGGCTTGTCAATTTATCAAAGAAATTGATATGCATCAGCCTTGTCACTGAAATGTAGTCTTAACCCACCTTAACCCACCTACGCTTTTGTCATCATTCAGAGGGAAATAAATCAGATTTCATCAAGGTGAAACAAAAGCAAATTACATTTGAAGCTAAGCTTAACACTTTCAGCAATGCCGCAGCAACCAGGACTGGCAGGGAAGAAAACGTGGGGGGGAGGGCACTTTGTGTAAGAGGGCAATGTGATTGCTTAAAAGCTTCAATATGCAACTGGAAAAAAGCCTGTTGAGAGTCTCTGGGTTAAGTTAAGAGGCGAGAGCAATGAGGGTGATGTTATGGTGAGCAACTGATATAGACCTCGAGAGTAGGAAGAGGAAGTAGATGAGCCTTTCTTCAAAAACTAGTGAAAGTTTCCAGATCACAGGCCCTGGTTCTCATAGGGGACTTCAATCACCTGACAGCTATTGAGAGAGCAATACCACAGAGCACAGACAATCCAGGATGTTTTTGGAGAGTGTTAAAGACAATATCCTGGTGAAACTGCTGGAGGAACGTTGACTTTATAGGAGAGCTTTCGATATGGTCTCCCACGGTATTCTTATCAGCAAGTTAAAGACGTATGTGTTGGATGAATAGACTATAAGAAAGATAGAAAACGTGTCAGGCTCAATGAATAGTGATCAATGGCTCAATGTCTAGTTGGCAGCCGATAAAACATAGAATGTCCCACCTGGCAGTGCTGGGGTCAGTTTTGTTTAACATCTTCATTAATGATCTGGGGTGGATAGCACCCTCAACAAAAAAATCTCACTACAACAGGTGATTTGACCTCACTTTCCTCTGTATGCTGTTCCCCAGTATTTGAATCTTAACATCTTCTTTGATTTGCTGTTACAGTCTGACCTGATCCTATGTCATACACTTCCCTGCATTTATTTTCCTCCCATTTTTGTAAGTTCCTCATCTTCAAAGCATCTGACAAAGTGGGATTTTCTCCCCCAAAAGCTCATGCGATAAATAAATTTGTTAGTCTTTAAAAGTGCCCCAGGACTCCTTGTTTGAAAACGACCAGGGGGTTGGAACACATGACTTTAGAGGAGAAGCTGAGAACTAGGCCTGTTTAGTTTTCAGAAAAGAAGAATAAGGCGGGGGATTTGATAACAGCCTTTAGCTACCTTAAGAGGCGTTCTAGGGAGGATGCAACTAGAGTGTTCTCAGTGGTAGTAGATGACAGAGATAGGAGCAATGGTCTAAAGTTGCAGTGGGGGGAAAATCTGTGTTGAATATTCAGAAGAAACAGTTTTAGAGGATGGTGGTGAAGCACTGGAATGGGTTGACCAGAGCGGTGGTGGAATCACCATCTTTAAGAGGTTTTTAAGGCCTTGCTTGAGAAAACCCTGACTAGGATGATTTAGTTGGGGTTGGTTCTGCTTTAAACAGGGGTTGGACTATATGACCTCCTGAGTTCCCTTCCAACCTTCATCTTCTGTGATGCTATGAGTAGATGATTCTTACCACAGGGTGGCTGGATTCCTTACCAGCCAGGCTCTCCCCTAGGTCAATATTTCCTTTGCTTGGTGGTGTTTATAGATGGAGGTGGAAGAGAGAGAGAGAGATTGCAAAATGTCTCTCCTTTTTTTACATGTTCCTTTGCCAGTCTCAACAGCCTCGACCCCTTTCCAGGGTCAAGTGTCAAGTAGTATCCATGCTGGTTTCCCTCCATGACCTGAGTCACTGGTGCTCTTTCTGGATTCATTTGTTGACATCTGGGCCAGCACTTTGTTCCTGGAATGATGAGTGGGGTTGTTCTATACAAGTCCTAATGAGGTGTGAACTGCCCTTCAGCACTGTAGAGTTTTGCCTCCAGTCATGGACACATATTTGTTAGGATTATGCAGCAAAGCCTCAGAAACATACTCATGACATTGCAACAAACATACAACTATAACAATAATGTCCCGCACTCGTGAGCATTTCAAAAAAACCTCATGTGATATACTTTAAAAATATACAATTACACCATAAGGGTGGACATGTGGGTACAGTGTGCCACATGCATGGCTTTCAGTCTTCTGGTTTCTATCAGGGATAACTTTCTGAATCAAATGCTTTGGGAGGAGTGTTGGTCACTAGGAACCAGCAATTTCATGAACCAGATACATTCTGAATCTTCCATGCTAGACAATGGAAGGTTATGAGCCATCATCATTTCCCCATGAAATCCAAGACACACTCCATGGACTGCATTCTGCTCTAGTGTTCCCATGAGACTCTCCAGAATTTGAAAAGGAATGAAATCCTGAAACGTTCAGGGGAACAGTCACAATCTGACCTTGTTCTGTTTTGAGAGCTCAAACAATGGGGTCTTCATTCTGTGTTCCTAGGGCTCTGACAGTGTAGCTCAGACCCAGAAATCCAAACCAAAATGGCCAAATGTGCAAACAGACTCTGCCCCTGAGCAGTGCCCTTCCGTGTCTCTGTCTAGCAACTCCAATGGATACAGCACGTTTCAGAACAGAGTCATGGTATGGAAAACCCAAAGTGTCAGATGTGCTTGCCCCAGAATTCCTGACAAGAAGGTACAAAACCACAGACCCTGAACAAAATCTAGAAACAGCTATTCACCAACCCATAAAAAGCCTGAGCTGCCGGGGAAAACTGTAAGGGAATTTTATTCTCCTTGTGCTGCAAGTACCACTGAGCCTGCGGTGGCATTTGCGCTACAGACAGCCCAGGCCAGGAAGTGGCAGCAGCAGAATTTTACCAGGTTGCTTCCTGTGTAGCACCCTTGCTCCAGAGCCCTGTCTGGCAATGCTCCCTCTGGAAGTGTGCAAAGGCGTGCCAGATGAGCAACGTACACTGCTGCTCCAGAAATACCAAAGGAGGATACTTTTAAAAATGCAACCTATCCCTACTCACATTACATAATAGACAAGCTCTTATGGCCTGCTCCTGCTCCCTGATGGTCAGGCACAACTCCCACTGAAGCCAACTGTTATATGAAGGGCCCTTCCCTCTGCAGGGTCTTGGGTACACTCAGTGAAACCACACCTGATGCATGGATATGTTACTTTATTGCATTGATATAATAAACTGTTCAGCATTTTAGCATTACAGAGTATACATTACCCATGAGCAGGCAAGCTGAGTAGCAAATGCTCATGCCTCTCCTGCTACGGGGCAGCCCCTGACCCTCTATTCCCTGTACCTGAGGGCCTGTAGCAAGCATTGCTCCAGCTTGGGGAGAGCCCTGGGCACTTCATAGGGATCTGGGTCTCAGGTGAGGCTGCTGCCCAGGCGGGCGCTCCCAATTCTCATGTACTTAACACACACACCCCTTTTCTTCCAGGGGTGACTCTGGCAGAAAACAACCTGCTATCTTGTAGTCAACACTTTCAAGGTTAGCTGCTTTCCAGCCTATGCTGCAGATGGAGTGGCTTCAAGCTAATTTTGCATCAGCTCAATCCGGAGCAGAAGCAGTCCTCAATAAATCTGTGCAGGAGTAACTAGTGGTTACCCCTAACACTAACATACCTTATGCATTCCCTGCAATTCCTTTTGTACCAATCGTATCAATCCTAGATTGAGGTGTCATTAGAGGAGCAATGGAACAATTGATAAATTTAAGAGTAATAAGGCATCAGGACCAGATGGAATACACCCAAGTATTCTGAAGGAACAAACAATGTTGAGAAACATTAGGAAAGGGATTGATAATAGGACATAAAATATCATTTTGTCTCTTTATAAATACATGGTACACCCACATAGAATAATAGGGCTGGAACGGACCTCATGATGTCATCTAGTCCAACCCCCTGCTAAAGCAGGACTACTCCCACTAAATCACCCCAGCCAGGGTTTTGTCTAACCGGGCCTTAAATATCCCCCAAAACAGAGATTCCACCACAGCCCTAGGTAACCCATTCCAATGCTTCACCACCCTCCTAGTGAGAAAGTTTTTCCTAATATCCAACCTCGACCTCCACAGCTGTAATTTGAAACCATTGCTCCTTGTTCTGTCCTCTATTACCATCGAGAATAGCCTAGCTCCCTCCTCTTTGGAGCACCCCTTCAAGTAGTTGAAGGTTGCTATCAAATTCCCCCTCAGTCTTCTCTTCTGCAGACTAAATAAGCCTACTTCCTTCAGTCTCTCCCCGTAAGTCATGTGCCCCAGCCCCCTAATCATTTTCGTTGCCCTCCGCTGGACTCTTTCTAATTTGTCCACATCCTTTCTGTAGTGGGGAGCCCAAAACTGGACACAGTATTCCAGATGCGGCCTCACCAGTGCCAAATAGAGGGAATTATCACTTCCCTGGATCTGCTGGCAACACTTCTTCTGATGCAGCCCAATATGCCGTTGGCCTTTTTGGCAACAAGGGCACACTGTTGGCTCATATTCATCTTCCCATCCACCATAACCCCCAGATCCTTTTCTATAGTGTTGCTACTTAGCCGATCGGTTCCCAGCTTGTAGGAGTACATGGGATTTTTCCGTCCTAAGTGCAGGACTTTGCACTTGTCCTTGTTGAACCTCATGAGGTTTCTTTTGGCCAATTTGTTCCAATTTGTCTAGGTCTCCTTGGATCCTGTCCCTGCCCTCCAGTGTGACTACCGTTCCCCCCTGCTTGGTGTCATCCAGGAACTTACTAAGCACGCAGTCTATACCATCATCAAGATCATTAATGAAGATGTTGAACAGAACCGGCCCCAGGACCAACCCTTGGGGCACTCCACTCGTTACCGGTTGCCAACCAGACATTGAGCCATTGATTCCTACCCACTGAGCCCGTCAATCTAGCCAGTTTTCTATCCACCTTACGGTCCACTCATCCAACCCATACTTCCTTAACTTGTCGACGAGAATGCTGTGGGAAACCGTATCAAAAGCCTTGCTAAAGTCACGGTATACAACGTCAACGGCTCTTCCCGCATCCACAAATCCAGTCATCTCATCATAGAAGGAAATCAGGTTGGTCAGGCACGATTTGCCCTTGGTGAATCCATGTTGACTGTTCCTGATCACTCTATTTTCCTCCAAGTGTTTCAGGATGGATTCTTTGAGGACCTGCTCCATGATTTTCCCAGGGATTGAGGTGAGGCTGACCGGTCTGTAGTTCCCCGGATCCTCCTTTTTTAGAGAAGTACTATATTTGCCTTTTTCCAATCCTCTGGGACCTCCCCCGTTCGCCACGAGTTCTCAAAGATAATGGCCAGCGGCTCTGCAATCACTTCCGCCAACTGCCTGAGCACCCTCGGATGCAGTTCATCCGGCCGCATGGACTTGTGCACATCCAATTTCTTTAAATGTTCCCTAATCTGACTTTCCATCACTGAGGGCCATTCTCCTCTCCATTCCGGGTTACCCCATGTAGTAGCCTGGGAGCTGGCCCTCCCTGTGAAGACTGAAGTAAAAAAAGCATTGAGTACTTCAGCCTTTTCAGCATAATCCACCACGAGGATGCCTGCCCCATTCAGTAAGGGACCTACACCACCTCTGATCCTTTTCTTGTTGCTGATATACTTATAGAACCCCTTTCCGTTACCCTTCACATCTCTTGCTAGCTGCAACTCCAATTGTCCTTTGGCCTTTCTGATTTTATCCCTGCAGTCCCGAGCAATATCTTTATATGCCTCCCTTGTCATCTGTCCAAGCTTCCACTTCTTGTAAGCCTCCCTTTTATGTTTCAGCTCCCCGCAGAGTTCCCTGCTAAGCCACGCTGGTTGCCGTCCACATTTGCTGTTCTTTCTGCACATCCTAATGTTATCTTCCTGTGCCTTTAACAGGATTTCTTTAAAATACAGCCAGCTGTCTTGGACACCTTTCCCCTTCAGATCAGCCTCCCAAGGGACCCTGCCCATCAGCTCCCTAAGGGAGCCAAAATCTGCTTTTCTTACATCATAGTTCCTTGTCTGTGCCAGTACTACCAATTCTTCCTGCTTGTTTCCCAGGCTCCTCGCATTTGTGTACAGACACTTAAAATACTGGGACGATTGCCCTACTTTGCCCTGTCGATTCTCCCTCCTGTTGCATCTTCCTCCTTGTAATGTCTTCCCCACTCACCTCAGGTATCAGGGCTTCATTAGGACACATAAGACAATAATTTGATTTCCCCTCCCAGTTCTGACTACCCTCTCTTTTTATCCCTGTTATTACAGTTCCACTCCCCCCCTCCAAGTTCCATCCCTTCCCCCAGGTCTCCCGCAGTTTGACTTACCTTTGGGCTTTGGTCACCTTCCCCCTTCAAACCTAGTTTAAAGCCCTCCTCACTAAGTTAGCCAGTCTACTTTCAAATAAGCTCTTCCCCTTCCTTGACAGGTGGAGTTCATCTCTGCCTAGCAGTCCTCTTCCTGAAACCCCATGGTCGAGGAAGCCAAAGCCCTCCTGGTAACACCATCTCCGCAGCCAGGTATTCACCTCCAGGATGCATCTATCTCTGCTCGAGCCCCGACCCTTGACCAGAAGGATCGAGGAGAACACCACCTGTTCACCGAACTCCTTCACCCGTGCTCCCAGAGCCCTGTAGTCACTTTTGTTCTGCCGAGGGTCACCTCTCACAGTATCATTGGTTCCCACATGGATGAGTAGCATGGGGTAGTAGTCAGAGGGATGGATGATTCTTGACAATCCCTCCATAACATCTCGGATACGGGTCCTCGGCAGGCAGCATACCTCCCGAGAGGCCTTCCCTTACTGGGAGCTGTGTCCTCTGAAAGCTTTTCTCCCTCTGTTCCCTGGCTGCATCTTTTCTCCCCAGCTCTGGGCCCAGCCCGTTTGTTCAGGTGTGACACAGGAAGCTGGATTTGGCCCTTATCTTTCTGGAGAATTCACCTGCCCAAGTTCCTGGCTCAAAGCACCTCTGTATTGTGGGGGCATTTAACTGAGATCCTCAATTCCATCTGTGGTCAGGTTCACCTCCTCTAAAAAAGCCTGGCTGCATGAGGTCTCTGCATACTGCATCTCCACACACCTCAACCACAAGAAAAGGATCAATGAAATGGGCCAGTGCCACAAAGTGACCCTCCCCTAGCTAACTTCTGATCCCAATTAGAGCATTACAATTAAACAGTGCTAACAAAACCTTTTCCCACAGACAAGTGAACAGTTACTGAGATCTCAGCCCTGTGTCCCAGGGGCTGGGGGAGATTGACAACGGACAATTTCTGTGATTTCAGAAGCCTCGTGTTTTTGTTTTATTGCTCGGTTCTTGTCCTGGAATTGCCATTCCCACTTCTAGCATGCAGCCATTTCCCTGCTTGGCTAAGCCAGCCAACAAGAGGAAGGGCCAGTTACAATATTGATGAAAGGCGCTAGCTGCCTCTATGGGATCTGGTGACAATGGCTGAAACAGAATCTCAACATCACATGAACGAGAATACAAAACAGAGGGAAACAGGGAAGAGGAAGAGATGGATAGAAAAGAAAGGGAGAATAAATGGAGGAAATTATAGCTGTCTATGGAGAAATATGGCAAAGAGCGGAGTGTGCATTTATCTTTCCACATGATTTTACTCGAGATTAAAGAAAAAATGTAAACACTTCAGGAGAAAGCAAACTGATGAACTTCCTCCATGAAACTCTGCAGCTGAAATGAAAAACAAAATGGCTGTCACCCATTCAGCACATGCCTTTATATATAGAGCTTGATCCAGCGCTCAGTGAAGTGACTGGTAAAGGTCCCAGCCACTTCAAAGGAACAGGACCCAGAAAGCAGAATGACAGCATCTCCTTTCACAGCCCCCAGAGATGGGCTCAGGAAGGCTTCACTTCCTTTCCACACAGCACACTAAAGCAGAGAGAAGAAGACGAGAGCACAAGGGAGGGAAAGTACAAAGAGAAAACGGGAGTGGGTAAAAGGTAGGATTGAGCTCGGGACAGAGAGCGGGGCAGATTCACATGTCTGTGTTAGAACTCAGGCTAAATAAACATGACCTCGTTTTCAAAAATCTTCAGACAGCAGCAGCTTTCCCAAAAGCTGCATGTTAAATCAAACAAACCCCATCTCCATGTATGTTTAATTTCCTTCCTAAGCATGTATTCTGAACCTCTGTTTAAACAGTAAGAAGATTCATATCCTGCCTTTGAACATTAAAGAAAATGTTTCCCTCTCTCCAGAACCAAGCAGCAAGCTGAGTTGCTCTTTGTTTTTTCCTAAATGTTGATGCGATGCAGAGCACAATAGGAACCTTAGCATGAAGTTAAATGCATCTTCATGCTGGTATAAAAATAAATCTAATGTTCTTGAGGCTTATTGGGCTGTTCCTAATCCAGAGGCTTTAACAGAATGAGGCAATACAAAGCACTAGTAGAAAAGAGTAAATGGATTCAAGCCACCATATTTTATCCTTACTGCTCCTGGTGCAAAACTCGACCACTTAAATTAAAATAGTTAATTGAAAACAGTAAATTGTGAGCTACATTCAGATAAGCTACAATAGCTATGTGGACTTGAGGAAATAGGATCAGAAGACTGTAAAACTGGTTTTAAGAGTCAATCAGGAATAAACCAGATCAGAGCTTAAGTCAAGAACTGTCTGCCAAGAAAAATCCATACTAGTACGAAGAGTGATCTGTGGACTGTTGAGGAATGCTAAACTGTATGGTACTGTTCCATTATTAGATGACACTGTGTGTAAAATACATTATTTAAGTTACTTTCAATCAGACCTGGCAAAGCATTAAATGCTCTTAGGAAGAATATATTGGGTGTGTACCAGGCACAGAAGGAAGAAGTGCATATCTCTAACAGGAACATGACGTGTTATAGGTTGGATTAGTGCTAGAGGAGAACAGAGACAAAGAAGAAAGGTGCAAGATCTCATTGACATGCCACTCTTCAATAATGCAAAGAACTTCAGCTTTGACAAACTTTTACAGTGGAGAGACTGGATGCAGTATTAATTTTGCAATATTTGATACTGTAAACAAGTTCCACAAAGAAACTGGAGACATACATGTATCTTCTTTAATTTATATTATGACATAGCATATCTTTAAATCCTTTGAATTTACTGAAGACAGTCACAAAGATGATTATGAAAGGCTTCTGGCTATGTTTGAAACATATTTTATACTCCAGAGAAATGAGGTTTATGAAAGAGCATGTTTTCATCAGAGAATTCAAGAAACAGGGGAAAATGTTGTTTGTTATATAGGAGCTCTGAATACACTGTCTTAAAAATGGATGGAGGAAAAAGAATGGATTACTCCAGCTGTTATGAAGAAAAAGAATTCAGCACCAAGATCATTTGAGTTTGAGACCAACAGTGGAAAGTTCAATAGGAACTGTTGACATCTACAGTTTGTTCCCCAGAAAGAACAATCAACAGATCAAACTCCACAGATGGAAGGGTCTTAACAAGAAGAAGACAGTTCCCAGTTCTAAACCAACTACAGCCAGTCATTGCAAGCAACAGGTGGCCAGATGGAGAAGTGGTTACCTGTTGAGATCACCTAATTAGAAAATCAGCATGATTCAGAGACACTTAACGGATTGATCCACACTGAATTTCCAAGGCAATGTCAGAGTCAGTACTGTGTATGGTGGGAATGTACAAGAGAAAGGGGGAGAGGTAATGGAATGGGCTAACCTGTGTAGTATTGCTGAGTCCTTAGGTGGCACTGTGTGTAAAGTATCTTATTTAAACCAGTGGTTCCCACCCGGTGTGCCGTGGCACCGTCTCAAGTGTGACGCGAGAATCTGTGGGAGCTGGGGTCATTTTAAATCTCCCGCCCTTCTCAGCCCAGCCACGTGGGTGTGCAGGGCGGAAAAAGCCTACAGAGGACACAGTTTGGTGGGCCCTGCTGGCTGCAGGAAAGAGTGGGTTGGAGAAGGGGGTATTGGGTTTTGGGGAGCATTGGGATTGGGGGCTGGGGGAGCATGGGGTGGAGGGCCCAATTTAGCTTGGGTGGGGGTGGTCACAGGAGCCGCCAGCAGCAGTGGCGGCAGTGGCCTGATCCTGCCCGGGGGGAGGGGGTCCCCGAAGTTGGCCGCAGGAGCGGCAGCCCAGTGCGGCCCGGGCCGGGGGAGTCCCAGGAGCCGCTGGCAGCCTGATCCCGCCCGGACCAGGGAGGTGTCCCCAGAGCTGCTGGCAGCGGCCTAGGCCAGGGGGATCACTGGAGCCACCGCCTGGTGGCGGCCCCATTCCGGCCCCAGCCATGGTTTCCTGGAGCCGCTGGTGGTGGCCTGATCTGGTAGCCCTGGGTCTCCGCCGGTGGCCCAATCCGGCCTGCCCTGGCCCCGGAACAACAGCTGCAGCAGCATCTGGCCCCAGCCAGGGTCCCAGGGACACCGGTGGCCGTGGGATCCGGTCCCGGCCTGGAACAAGGCCAACTGGCAGCAGCGGGATCCGCCCTGGCCCCAACGGCTGGAGCTGGAGCTGGAGGGGCTCCTGCAGGGGCATCTTAAAAATCCACCCATGGGTGGGAGGGTTGATGGGGGCCCTGGCAGGGGGGATAGGGGATGAGGTGGGGCCGAGGGCTGGTGCTGGTCCCTGCCATGAGGGGAGGGTCCGTCATTGTAGGGAGTTCTGTGGGGGGAGGGAACCTCTGTGGAGTGAGGCTCCGCCCTGGGTGGCAGGGAGAATGGGGGAAAGGGGGTGCTGCGCCATGCTCCCCTGCCCTGCCCTCCCACTCCCCAGATTCCCCTGTCACCGCCCTAGCCACTCCTGTTCTCCCTTCCCTCTCCTCTGCCGCCAACCCTGCTCTGCTCTGCTCCCCACATGGCCACCCCTGCCCTGCTCTGCTCTGCTCCCCACACTCTCTCCTGCCACCCCACATAACGACTCCTGACCTCCCTTCCCCTCCCTGCCCTGCTCCCCCTACAACCCTACATAGCAGCATTTCCCAACCAGTGTGCTGTGGTTCATGAATATTCATAAGTTAATTTGAGTTAATTTAAATACTCAGGAGGGTTTTTTAATGGTGGTGTGCCTCCAAAAAAATTGAAGGTATCAAGGGGTTCCATGCCCGAGAAAAGGTTGGGAACCACTGATTTAAACTACCCTCAGCTGCACCTGGCCATGTATTAAAGGACCTTATGTTGAACACACCTGGTGCGTAGCAAGCTATGCTGAAGCCCTGTAGGTAGTTCATATTTCGTACAGAAACAAGACAGGTGATGCAAATGCAAATGATCTTTACACAGGAAATAAGTTTGCAGCCTAATAGCCAGTGTAGAGCTAGTGCAAGAGGTGAAGCAGCTGAGAGGTTCAGAACGTGAGTTCTTCCCATAGAGGACAGGAGGAGGTAGGGCTGCCCAGGAGCATTGCTGCACAGGAAAAAGATTTGGGGCATGGGCCCCAACCCCCTGTGGGGATTTATCATGCATATGCAGACATGGTTACACTGTGAGTGGAAGTTCCCAGCCAGGTCGGACAAGGATACTTTATCTTAAATGGCGTATTGCCATATTGGCCTAGACGCCTTAGCGTCTGGAGTTTTATCAGAATTTCCTGGGAACGAAGGACAAGCGGAGAAGTAAACAGAAAAATAAATCCAGGAGTTGTGTAACTTGTTATAGACCAATAGTTTAAAGGTGTGCTTTGCATAATAATATATGTACCAATCATTTACCTTGTCAAAATTGGTGGTGGGACTAAAGGAAAGTATATAAATCACTATACATGTATCAATAAACGATGCTTGCTTGCAATCATATTGGTTGTTACGCTTGATCCAGACCCGCACGGAACTCGACAACCCCCCACATCCCCAGCCTCACCCATCTTCTGAACCCCCCGCTGCTATTTCCCCCACCTTGCCAATTTTCAGATCCCCACCCTCTCCCACTGGGCTGTTGTGCAAGTCCAAGTCTGTCCCCTCCCAGCTTCTCCACCACATGAAGGTGAGGCAGCAAGGGCTGCCACATGCCACCCAAAGCCCATGCCAGGCTCCCGATTCCAGCATATCCCTCCAACACCTCCTAGACTGGGCTGCTGGCAACCCCACTGAATCCCCCCAGGAAAAGATGCCGCAGCAACCCCCAAACACTCCTGCCCCCACTTCATTTCCAAGTTACTTAGATACAAACCAGAGACCCTGTGATCTACCCAGCCTACACCCCATACATCTTCCCCGTACACCCTCTATAAATCGCAGCTGTCCAGACTTCCTACGTACACACCTGCTGGTGTGGACCACCTCATCAGCCCCCACGGATACCTTAGAAACATCCTCCCATAACAGAGCCCATTTGAATTAGGTCCAGCCTCCACCCCCAGCCCCCCATACAATCCCCCAGCTACCACTACTTCCCTCTCACCCTAGATGAAACTCCTCACTCCCAGGTCCCACAGTCCCCCACTCCTCATTTACTCCCCCCCCCACAGACCCGTATGTATGGCATAGGGAGGTGTATATTTTAGCCCTACATGTACCCCAACCCCCAAGTTTCCTCTCACAGCTACAGATTGGGAATCAGGGCAAACCCTTCGGGGCATGAGCCCTGGTGCCCCAAATGCCAACAACGCCCTGGGGCTGCCCCAACTCGGACACCTGTTCCAAACCCATCAGGCACTATTGCTGCTTAATGCATTGGCAGAGAGCTTGGGGGTCTTAGGCCCTTCCCTCCTGCCTCCACTGCTCTTATTTCAAATTCTTCTCTCTGGAGAGCCCTTGCTGCAGATGGGGAACCCGAGCTTGCCCAAGCCAGGGCAGCGGAGCCGCATTTCCCACTGCATCACCTTTATTTTACGCATTGTGCCGCTCTGCAAGGCCACGAGCACAGCAAGGGATGAACGCAAACGTGGTGCTCCAAAAGCGAGAGGCTCTGCTACCAGAGCCCCCTTAGCTCCTCCTGTACAAGACTTGTGTTACACACCTGAGCATTTCTGGTCCTTCTAGTAGGAGCCAGTGGTCTCACACAGCATTCCTTAGCGCCATCAGTGGCTGTTGCTCAGCACCCTTTCTGACCTCACCGTCCATCACAAGTCCACTTGGCAGCCTCTCACCATGAGAGCGTTAGTCACATTGCCCCTTGGCTCCTGGGGATGGTGATTCCAGATGTTGTTTGGACTGTTAGTCATTCTCTTCAAAGGGGCATTTCTCATACAAAAGAAGGAAAGGAAGTTAAGGAGTCTGCCATGGGGTGGGAAGGGTGAAGTTAGATCATTCCTGTCCAGTATTCACACTTCCTGTGTCTTACAGGACCGCTAGGTCAGTCGCAGACTCAAAGGCTTCTGCCTGAGAATAAACAAGGGACAAAGAGAAGACAGGAGGAAATCAGGATGCAATGGAACCCATTCTGTAAGTTCCCCATCTTCAGAGCATCTGACGAAGTGGGATTTTCTTTCACAAAAGCTCATGTGATAAATAAATTCGTTAGTCTTCAAAAGTGCCACCGGACTCACTATCTGTTTCAATGGAACCAAGTCATATCAAAGAGAATGGTGAAGGATGGGAAGAGCCAGATGGCCCTGAAGTTAACTTAAATTCGGCAAGCACAGTGCAGAAAGCAGTGTCATGTGATGACCACATGGCTGAGCCTGTGAAGTAATGGGTCACAAGACTGTTGTATTTGAGCAGCACAGTTCTCACTAAGAATATCAGGAGCCACAAAAGCTTTGGCAGGAAGGGTGAACTTGTGGTTAATGCATTTGATTAGACTTCAGGAGCTCTCAGCTCAGCTAGAGATGGACACTGTAACCATGGTCATGTCACTTTGCCGCACTGCAATTCAGTTCTCTGTCTGCGAAATGGGGATTCTTCCTTCTCCTTTTGATCTGATCTATATGCTCTCAGTGAGTGTCTGGACAGCACCAAGCACAGTGGGCTTTCTGATTTGGGTTCTGTTCAGGTCCTTTGTATTTACATATCTTCACAGGAAAAATCGCTATCACTATCCAGTTCTAAACAAGTCATTTTAGCAAACCATTTTCCGGCAGACCTGGATCCCTAAACTAATTGTCTCAATGTCTGTATAACCTTTTAGTTAATTGCAAGCATTGAACCTTGCTTTTCATGCCCATGTATAGCAAGCTGGTTGAACTGATAAGAAAGCCACTGACTGCCTTTTCTGGAGGCAGGTCTCTGGTTTCAGATTCTTTGTCATTTGGTTGGACTTCAGGTATTCATCACAAAACCCAACTGTTATCTTAAAGACCCCTTTCACTTGGCTTTGCCTTCTGAAATGATTAGCAGGGCACACCACGCTGTTGTGAACTTGGCCTCATTATATAATCCACCCAAAAAAGCGCTGCGTAAGATCTACTGTGCCGTCAGTTTTTCAACACATACATTTCTTTAGCTGGTCAGCCCCCTGCCATTCTGTGTATGCCGCTCGCTGACGTCTCCATACCAGCAGTAGGAACTATAGACAATCTGAGTGTGACAGCACTCGCTGTAGAGAGAAGAAAATCTTTTCAAACTACTGGTTTTTTTATGGCGCCATTTCGGCAGATTTGTTATGAAACATATCAACGTCATTATTGACAGAAGATGTTGTTTTGGCTCCGAGATCTGGACCCAAGTGGCCAAGACAGGAAATGAATAATTGAATTAAACTCTTGCACTTGGTGCATTGTCCCTCTGTACCAAAGTGTTTGTTCAGCATAACAAACAGAGTAGCTCTCTTGCTGTGCCCGTAAACATGCATATACATGGACTGGAGACTTCTGGGGGAAAAACACAGGTGTGTAGGAAGGAGGTATTGAATTCCATCCAGTGTTCAGCCCTTTGTGGCTCCCAAGGGAGAGAGAACAGAAATTGCCATTCTCACTCTATCTCAGACTTGTCTGACTGCAGAAACTCTAGCACTAATGCCAACTCAAGAGAGAGAATTCTACAAAGGAGTGAGTGCAAGTTCAGCATCCAAACCTTCTGAGCTCATCTCCATGAGAGTTCCCATCCTGCCTGCTAAGGCAGGAAGTGCAGCCCAGCTCAGGAACACGTCATCACAAGCACTGCGGCAATACATAGGGAGGCACCGTGCTGCCCACAAATTACATACTTCTCTGTTTCGTCTCCTGTTGATGACATAGTCAACAAGAAGCCAGTGCTTGAAGAGTGGATGCGTCCAAGATGTTTTCTCGTGGTTTGACAAGCAGAATAATGCGTTAGTAGTGAGGGGCTTGTGTTTGATGGGTAGGATTAAAGTTCAGAATGGACAAACTGGAGAAATGGTATGAGGTAAAGAGAATGAATTCAATAAGGAGAAATAGAGTACTCCACTTAGGGAGGAGCAATCCATTGCACAAACACAAAATGGGCAATGACTGCCTAGGAAGCAGTACTGTGGAAAGGGTTCTGTGTCTCACAGTGGACCATAAGCTAAAGATGAGTCAACAGTGTAGTGCTGTTGCAGAAAAAGCAAACACCATTCTGGGATGTATTAATAGGGAATCTGATAAGTAAGACACAAGAAGTGATTCTTCCGCTCTACTCCATGCTGATTAGGCCTCAACTGGAGTAGTGTGTCCAGTTCTGGGAGCCTCATTGCAGGAAAGATGTGGACAAATCAGAGGAAGTCCAGAGAAGAGCAACACCTGAAAAGCAGGATGAAATGTGTCAAAAGGGATTCCCTGGACATTCCCGCCAACACATGCACACTGACAGCCAAGCTCTGGGATGAATCCTGAACTGCCTGTGTGTCTGCTGGCTTAGCATCGTGTGACCCAAAGAGGTGAACTGGAGACCAGCAGGGATTCTGGGGACTGGGGAGGGCAGGGCCCTGGTTTTATGGTCCAGGCAATTGGGTAAAGGGGTCTTCACTCCCACCAGGGGCTCAGTCCTGAGTTCTGCACATGGAGTATGCACACAGAGGCCAAAAGATGGGAAAGGTGCCTAAACCCTGCCAGGCCCAGCTCGAAGATTCCCCCTTGACAGATTTAAGAAGCATGGTTGATAAATTGGCGGGGGTTGAGAAGAGGGCTATGAGAACACTGAAAGGATTAGAAAACCTGCCTTACAGTGATTGAGCTTCTGAGTTCATCTATTTAGCTTAACAAAGAAATGGTAAAGAATGACTTGATCACAGTTTATACAAAGCTACATGGGGAGCAAATATTTAATAACAGGCTCTTCACTCTGGTCCAGAAAGGTGTAACACAACCAGAAAACTGGAGCTAGACAAGTTCAGACTGGAAATAAAGTGTAAATTTTTAACAGAGAGAGCCATTAAGCACTGGAACACCTTACCAAGGTCCATGGCAGATTCTTTATTACTGACAATTTTTCCTTCAAGATTGGATGCTTTGCTAAAAGATCTGCTCTAGGAATTATTTTTGGGATGTTCTCTGTCCTCTTTTGCAGGAGAGGCCAGGCAAGGTGATCACCATGGTCTTTTCTGGCTTTGGAATCTCTGAATTCAAAGTGTGCATATCTGCCTGGTTTTGGGGGACGTTTTTTCTCTTTGGGATTGAAGCAGTAATTCATTTCAGGCCTTTGAAGAAAATCAACACACACCAAGAGGCCACCCAACTCAAACTGTCTTCAGTGAGTGGGCCCCTCAGGAACTAGGCAAGCCAGCAGTCTCAAAAGCTATGTCTACACTTACCAAAGTAAGTTCAAATTAGTTAATTTGAACTAACTAACTCGAACTAATTTTAGTTAGTTCGAATTAACTTAATTCGAACTAGCAAATTTTAGTTCGAACTAAGCAAGCGCCATGCACGGCACTTGCTTAGCTCAAATTAGTCAATTGCATTGAGCTCAATGTGCCGGTTAGTTCGAACTAACATGGCCACATTGACTTAATTCGAACTAACTAGTTCAAATTAACCCTTACTTCGAAAAGTATAAGCAAATTTATTAGTTTGAATTAAGGAAGCCCTTAATTCGAACTAATAAAAGCCTAGTGTAGCCAAGGCTTAAGTTAGTTCAAATTAAGCTTCCTTAATTCGAACTAACTTGCCAGTATAGACATAGCCAAAGTGCTTTACTTCATTGTGAGTGGATAGTTAGCCTGGGGGATGGGCCTGGCCACTGGCTTACAGTCAGCTGTTCCTTTCTGTTGGGTATTGCAGAGCTCTGTGCAAGCTGGTGCTCCTTAGTTAGGATCAAGTGTGGTACTTACATACTGCAGATAACTGTTTCCCTTTCCTCAGTGCCCAGCAGGGAATCATTGGTACCTCCTGACCCAGCACCAGTGACACAGATTCATAGTTCTCTGCCAGTTTGCCCTGCCCTTCCAAACCCTTATTAGCCACTTCCACTGACTCTCCTGTTAGAAGTAGAGTTATGTGACATTTAATGTAATAAAACCCTTTATTCCAAACACCTTGTCATGTGAACTTGTGCAAACCCTATCAAAGGGCAGTCTACTGTTTGCTGCAGATTGTTTTCCTGTTCTAATTTAGCTATTATTGCTTTGTGCAAGGTAATTATGATCTGTAGATCAGAGTGGAAAGGTATTGGATATATGCTATATAAACCTATTTACTCTACTTAAAAACATGAAGGCTTGGATTTTATTCTCTGACGAAAGAAATGCATGTAATAGAGCTATTTCAAAACTGCACAAACAGAGACAGCAACATGTTAAAAGCTGCAAGCGGGAGAAAAAGCTGCATTTTTCTTGGCAGTGTTTTTACAAGAGGAAGGGAAGGAAGGTGAAAGAAACAGGGAAACATACACTGGAGGCATAAGGATCAACAATTAAAGACAAACAAGGAGTCCTGTGGCACTTTTAAAGACGAAGAAATTTATTTATCACATGAGCTTTTGTGGAAGAAAATCCCACTTTGTTAGGCGCTTGAAGATGGAGAAGACATTCGTGTGATGTATATACAATATCATATGGTTCAAGACCCATGAAAGAGACATTCCCTTAGCTTTTAATCAAATAAATTTTAAAATCCTCCTGTTAATCATTAACTACAGCTTTGCTGATTTCTCAGGCCATTTTGAGAACAGGCTATGTTACTTTTCCTGGCATTTCTCCTGAGCAATCATGCTGCGTTTTAATACCAATCACTCCTGTGACTTTCTAATACCTTGAGAGATCACTTCGGAAATGCTCTCTCCCATCTGTAGTGTTATGCGGTAATTAGAACCCAGCCTGCTGTTGATCCTATCAAGACTTTAATTAAATTGAAAAAAACTGAGCCCAGATCCTTGGCTACAACTAATGAGCTCTGTCTACCCTGGGCATGAGGGTGAGAACACGCAGAGAGAACAGGTATCTTTAACCAGTGATGTGCTGTCCCACTCCTGGGAGGTGCCCTGGGGTAATTCAGAGAAGCCCCAGGGAAGCTCTATACTAGTTGGTGACTAGGTGCCCCGGGGATGCTAATTGCTGGCAAAGCATGTCTGGATGCAGAGAAGTCCCAGGCAGATTGCCTTTTCTAGGATCCTGGGCACCGGAGCCACACGGCATCGGAGGACTGTCCTGCATTATGATGCTACTGCAATAGCCAGTTGTGATAGTTCTGGGGCTCCTTTGTGCCAATGGACCAGCATAAAATAGCCCCAGGTGGCGGAGAGTCAGGCCCTTTCCCATGAATAGTCAGAGATTAAATTCTCCAAATAGAGTTTGACATTTATATGCTCAGATTTCTTGGTATTTCCTTATCATGTCTTGTATCAGCATCAGCCTTTTAGTAAGCAATTTCAAGCTTATCCCTTCTCTTTTGTTATTAGTGCCATCAGCCTGGATAGGGTCTGCAGCTGACATGTCATTGCCAGGTTATCTCAATGAAAAACAAGAGAGAGAGCGATTGAGGCTGTCTGAAAGCAAGGCAGGATCAGCCTTTGTTAAACCTGGCCCCAGACTCTGTAAAGAGGCTGAATGTAACACCGCTAAATACAAGGCGGAATGCTACACCTGGGTGCTGCACCAATCAGTGAATAATCACTGATGTGTTTCACTATCCATGTGTCTTCTCAGACATTAATCTCAAGACCCTGCACTGAACACACGGGACTGGAGCCTGGCACCTTCCAAAGCAGCTCCATTAACTCATAGAATCATAGAATAATAGGGTTGAAAGGGACCTCACGAGGTCATCTAGTCCAACCCCCTGCTAAAAGCAGGACCACTCACACTAAATCATCCCAGCCAGGGTTTGTCTAACCCGACCTTAAATATCTCCAAAGATGGAGATTCTACCACCTCCCTACGCAACCCATTCCAATGTTTCACCACCCTCCTAGTGAAAAAGTTTTTCCAAATATCCAACCTGGACCTCCCCAGCTGTAATTTGAAACCATTGCTCCTTGTTCTGTCCTCTGTTACCATCGAGAACAGCCTAGCTCCCTCCTCTTTGGAGCAACCCTTCAAGTAGTTGAAGGTTGCTATCAAATCTCCCTCAGTCTTCTCTTCTGTAGACTAAATAAGCCTAGTTCCTTCAGTTTCTCCTCGTAAGTCATGTGCCCCAGCCCCCTAATCATTTTCATTGCCCTCTGCTGGACTCTTTCTAATTTGTCCACATCCTTTCTGTAGTGGGGAGCCCAAAACTGGACACAGTATTCCAGATGCGGCCTCACCAATGCCAAATAGAGGGGGAATAATCACTTCCCTCGATCTGCTAGCAACATTCCTACTGATGCAGCCCAATATGCCATTGGCCTTTTTGGCAACAAGGGCACATTTTGGCTCATATCCAGCTTCCCGTCCACCATAACCCCCGGGTCCTTTTCTACAGCGCTGTTACTTAGCCGATCGGTCCCCAGCCTGTAGCAGTGCATGAGATTTTTCCACCCTAAGTGCAGGACTTTGCACTTGTCCTTATTGAACCTCATGAGATTTCTTTTGGCCCAATGCTCCAATTTATCTAAGTCTCCCTGAATCCTGTCCCTGCCCTCCAGCATGTCTACCATTCCCTCCAGTTTGGTGTCATCCATGAAATTCCTGAGCATGCAATCTATCCCATCATTGAGATCATAAATGAAGATGTTGAACAGAATTGGCCCCAGAACCGACCCCTGGGTCACTCCACTCATTACTTGTTGCCAACTAGGCATTGAGCCATTGATTCCTAATGGCTGAGCCCGTTTATATAGCCAATTTTCTAGCCATCTGATGGTCCACTCGTCCAACCCATACTTCCTTAACTTGCCGATGAGAATGCTGTGGGAAACCATATCAAAAGACTTGCTAAAGTCGAGGTATATCACGTCAATTGCTCTTCCCGCATCCACAAATCCAGTCATCTCATCATAGAAGGAAATCAGGTTGGTCAGGCACGATTTGCCCTTGGTGAATCCATGCTGACTGTTCCTGATCACTCTATTTTCCTCCAAGTGTTTCAGGATGGGTTCTTTGAGGACCTGCTCCATGATTTTTCAAGGCATTGAGGTGAGGCTGACCAGTCTGTAGCTTCCCAGATCCTCCTTCTTCCCTTTCTTGAAGATAGGTACTATATTTGCCTTTTTCCAATCCTCTGGGACCTCCCCCTTTTGCCACAAGTTTTCAAATGAGCCCTTTGGCTTTTCAAAACAGATCAAGCAGGACTCCAGGGGAATCCAGGTGGAGTTCTCAACAGATTTTATTCTTTCCATAAATGCATTGCTCTTACAAGCATGGAACTGTTGCTGCGGCACTTGTTTGTGGTCCATAAACTGCCTAACCCCCTCAGCTGTCTTGAAGGCAAGAAGACGGTCAGGTGCAGAGCACCTCACAGTATCAGACACAAATGCAGGGAGCAATGGGAATGGGTCTAGACACAGTGAAAGCCAACTCCATGGTGGGATCTGCGTGGCACCGGCCCACGTGAAAGGCTGGTTAACTGGCTATTCCAAAACCAGCAGAGCGTGTGCCAAGGTCTCCCCGTGAGCTTAGTGCCAATCGAGTCCAAATACTGCCCAGTTTGTGACCCGACATAGTGCATTTTAACAGTTATAAATTCCACTTTACATAGCCCATTGCATTGCAAATCTTCGCAGAGTACTATACAGACTGCAGATGGAAGGAGCCTTTTACTCAAAGGAAAGGCTGGGGGAAATGGGATAGTTCGGGGACCTGGCAAAGGAATGTGGAGCCATGTTTTGATAAGCAGACTCTAATGCAGCCCAGCTGAGCAGAATCTGAAAGTGATTACCCTGGAGAAGCTCTTGGCAGACTTTGTGAAATGACTTGGCATGTTTACCCAGGGAGCTGCTATTTCTACATAGGGGAGAAGCAAATGAGACAAAGGCCAGATTCAGGCAGGTGACAGCATTGGAATGGGTTATCTAGGGAGGTGGTGGAATCTCCATCTTTGGAGATTTTTAAGGCCCGGTTAGACAAACCTCTGGCTGGGATGATTTAGTGGGAGTGGTCCTGTGTTTTAGCAGGGGTTGGTCTAGATGACCCCGTGAGATGCCTTCCATCCCTATGATTCTATAGCTAAGAATTACTGACATGTACGTACCAGGTATTAAATTCCTCCCAGAGAGGGTCAAACAGCGGCCCCAACTCATCATTGTGTCACAGATATGTAGTGCTCACCCTACCCATGGACGACTGCCAAACTAGTAGACCAAGCTACCAGGGAATCTTCCCAGCATATCATGTCCTGACAGAGGTACCTCTCTGGTACCTTTCTACTCTCTTCAGGTTCTTACACTGTGTTCATATGTAGTGTAGTTCCTGAGCCCTTTCAGGAGTATATTAAGTAATGTGACTAACATCCATCCAGTCTTCCACTCCAACTTCAAAAGACACATCTGGGGAAAACATCCTGAGGCTCTATCATCATTTCTCTTCCAACAGCAAAAACTGACCCACTGCTAAGTCCTTAAAAATGCTGCTGTTGTGTGCAGAAGGTATTTCAGCCTGATTGTATAGATGTATTTGCTATAGTCCCAGTGCTTGGGGAACTCTTTGATTTGAAAACAGCATAGCATCTGGGTGGCTTTGCTTTCACTTTTTAAAAGAATCAATTAGTTGTATGGGGATTTTTAACTCATTCCTGCAAAATCTGATGGCTTGGTAAAGTGCTATCAACAAAGGGTTGCTCTCACTCCTGAACAGCGTCTTAGGCATTAGCATTGAAACCACCTTGTTCATGTTCTTTGAAAACGTCAGAGAAGCACTGATTCTGTCGAGCAAGGGAATGTCCTCTTCCTTCCATACTCTTCTGTGATGAAGTCCGCTTGAGTCAAGGGAAAGCAGTGGACATAATACACCTTGACTTTAGCAAAGCTTGTGATAAAATCTCCCAGAGTATTCTTATTAGCAAGTTAAAGAAGTATGGGTTAGATGAATGGACTACAAGGTGAAGAAAAAATCTGGCTAGATTACTGGGCTCAATGGGTAGTGAACAATGGCTCAATGTCTAGTTGGCAGCTGGTAACAAGCTGGGTGCCCCAGGGGTTGGTGCTGGAGGCATTTTGTTCAACATCTTCATTCATTCGGTGGATTGCACCCTCGACAATTTTGTAGATGACACTTAAGTGCAGGAAGTGGTAGATTGGCTGCAGAGCAGGGATAGGATACAGAGTGACCTAGAGAAATTGGAGGACTGGGCCAAAAGAAATCTGATGAGGTTCGACAAGAAGTGGAGAGTCCTTCGCTTAGTACAGAAGAATCCCATGCACTGCTACGGACTGGGGACTGACTGAGTAGGCAGCAGTTCTGCAGAAAAGGACCTGGGGGTTACAGTGGACAAGAAGCTGGGTATGAGTCAGCAGTGTACCCTTATTATCAGGAAAGCTAATGGCATATTGGGCTGCATTAGTAGGAGCATTGCCAGCAGATTGAGGAAAGTGATTATTCCCTTCTATTCGGCACTGGTAAGACTTCATTTGGGTACTGTGTCCAGTTTTGGGCCCCCACTATAGAAAGGATGGGAACAACTTGGAAAGGCAGCAGAAATGCTTAGGGGCTGGAGCACATGATGTATGAAGAGAGACTGAGGGAATTAGACTCGTTTAATCTTCAGAAGATAATGAGGGGGGATTTGATAGCAGCCCTGAACTGAAAGGGGGTTCCAGGGAGGATGGAGATAGGTTTTCAGTGGTAGTTGATGACAGAGCTAGGAGCAATGGTCTGCAGTTGCAGTGTCTAGGTTGGCTATTGGGAAAACCTTTTTCACAAAGAGGCTGGTGAAGCACTGGAATGGGTGACAAAGCCCTGGATGAGATGTTTTAGTCAAGGTGGATCCTGCTTTGAGCAGGGGTTGGACTAGATGACCTCCTGATGTCCCTGCCAACCCTCATCTTCCATGATTCTATTACTTGTACTATTTACACTACTACTATCTACTAATAAGTGCTGCTGAGTCAAGGCTGGGTATCTAGCCAAACATGCCTGGGAAGTGCTTGAAAAAAGAGTTTAGGAAACTTATAAATTCTAGACTTAAGTCTAGAAATTTAATTGCAGAAACATTTGCCAAAACTTCATAAATATTTTAATTAATTCTGGTCATACTAAATCAATTTCACATTTAGTCCCTTGGGCCAGCAGGGAAAAAAACAAACCAAAAACAAAACAAACAAACAAACAAACAAACGAAAAGCCCCCAAACAAAACCCCCAAAGTCAGTCCATGTGTTGTCCTCAGGCTAGAAAAAGACATGATTTTCTAGAGTAATGATAAATGTATTTTCCCTTTTTACTGTCTTGTGCATTCATGTAAAGCTCTTTTAGTCACAGATGTAACCCTTCTGCCAGGCCAAGACGGCGGCAGCAAAGGATCGGGTTCTGTTTCGAGGGGTTTCCAAACAATGTTACACCACCAATTGGCTCGAGCCCCCACCCAGTTTCCTGGGAACTTACACACCACCCCCTGGGCGCCCTAGAAGGGCAATACTTCCCCTCTCGCAAGCACCAGTCTGAGTGTAGCACATCACACTTTTCACACAGACTATAAAGAGGCAATATCGAAAGCAGCATTGATTGGGATACAGCGCAAAGCAGGATTCCCACAAAACCCAACAGACAGAACTCATCCCGCAGTGTACATAGAGTGTGTCCTGCACTTCTTCATCACGCCTGTCCTGACCATGAGAGCTGTATTGTCCACCTCTAAAGGGGGGGCCCCATCCCTCCTCCAATTATCTTCTGTTACCTCTGGGTCTGCTCATGCCACCCACTGGCCACTCACACCGTCCACTGGCACCACCCACTGGCCCCCCACTGGTCACTTACACTGTCCACTGGCTCCACCCA
>ML686132.1:401094-415774 GCA_007922175.1 Pelusios castaneus
GTCTGCTGGGAAGATAATACAGCAGTGCACAGGCAATCCAGGAAGTTTTTGGAGAATATTGAGGACAACTTCCTAGTACAAATGCTGGAGGAACCAACTAGGGGCCTTGCACCTCTAGACCTATTGCTCACAAACAGAGAAGAATTGATCGGGGAAGTAAAAGTAAATGGCAACCTGGGCAGCAGCGACCATGAGATGGTAGAGTTCAGGATCCTGATCAATGGAAGGAAGGAAAGAAGCAGAACACACACCCTGGACTTCAGAAAAGCAGATTTTGGCTCCCTAAGGGAGCTGATGGGCAGGGTCCCATGGGAGGCTGATCTAAAGGGGAAAGGTGTCCAAGACAGCTGGCTGTATTTTAAAGAAACCCTGTTAAAGGCACAGGAAGATAACATTCCGATGTGCAGAAAGAACAGCAAATGTGGACGGCGACCAGCGTGGCTTAGCAGGGAACTCTGCAGGGAGCTGAAACATAAAAGGGAAGCTTACAAGAAGTGGAAGCTTGGGCAGATGACAAGGGAGGCGTATAAAGACATTGCTCGGGACTGCAGGGATAAAATCAGAAAGTCCAAAGGACAATTGGAGTTGCAGTTAGCAAGAGATGTGAAGGATAACAGAAAGGGGTTCTATAAGTATAGCAGCAACAAGAAAAGGATCAGAGGTGGTGTAGGTCCCTTACTGAATGGGGCAGGCATCCTCGTGGAAGATGATGCGGAAAAGGCTGAAGTAATCAATGCTTTTTTTACTTCAGTCTTCACAGGGAGGGCCAGCTCCCAGGCTACTACACGGGTTAACGCGGAATGGAGAGAAGAATGGCCCTCGGTGATGGAAAGTCAGGTTAGGGAACACTTAATGAAATTGGATGTGCACAAGTCCATGGGGCCGGATGAACTGCATCCGAGGGTGCTCAGGGAGTTGGCGGAAGTGATTGCAGAGCCGCTGGCCATTATCTTTGAGAACTCGTGGCGTATGGGGGTAGTCCCGGAGGATTCGAAAAAGGCAAATATAGTACCTATCTTTAAGAAAGGGAAAAAGGAGGATCCGGGGAACTACAGACCGGTCAGCCTCACCTCAATCCCTGGGAAAATCATGGAGCAGGTCCTCAAGGAATCCATCCTGAAACACTTGGAGGAAAATAGAGTGATCAGGAACAGTCAACATGGATTCACCAAGGGCAAATCGTGCCTGACCAACCTGATTTCCTTCTATGATGAGATGACTGGATTTGTGGATGCGGGAAGAGCCGTTGACGTGGTATACCTTGACTTTAGCAAGGCTTTTGATACTGTTTCCCACAGCATTCTCGTCGGCAAGTTAAGGAAGTATGGGTTGGACGAGTGGACCGTAAAGTGGATCGAAAACTGGTTAGATCAATGGGCTCAGCGGGTAGGAATCAATGGCTCAATGTCTGGTTGGCAACCGGTAACGAGTGGAGTGCCCCAGGGGTCGGTCCTGGGGCCAGTTCTATTCAACATCTTCATTAATGATCTTGATGATGGAATAGACTGTGTGCTTAGTAAGTTTGCGGATGACACCAAGTTGGGGGGAATGGTAGATACTCTGGAGGGCAGGGACAGGATCCAGGGAGACTTGGACAAATTGGAACACTGGGCCGAAAGAAACCTCATGAGGTTCAACAAAGACAAGTGCAAAGTCCTGAACTTAGGACGGAAAAATTTGATGCACTGCTACAGGCTGGGGACCGATCGGCTAAGTAGCAGCGCTGTAGAAAAGGACCTGGGGGTTATGGTGGAAGGGAAGATGAATATGAGCCAACAGTGTGCCCTTGTTGCGAGAAAGGCCAATGGCATATTAGGCTGCATCAGTAGGAGTATTGCCACAGATCGAGGGATGTGATAATTCCCCTCTATTCGACACTGGTCAGGCTGCATCTGGAATACTGTGTCCAGTGTTGGGCTCCCCACTACAGAAAGGATGTGGACAAATTAGAAAGAGTCCAGCGGAGGGCAAGAAAAATGATTAGGGGGCTGGGGCACATGACTTGTGGGGAGAGACTGAGTGAACTAGGCTTGTTTGGTCTGCAGAGGAGAGGACTGAGGGGAGATTTGATAGCAACCTTCAACTACTTGAAGGGTTGCTCCAAAGAGGAGGCAGCTAGGGTGTTCTCGAGGGTGGCGGAGGACAGAGCAGGGAGCAGTGGTTTCGGGTTGCAGCTGGTGAGGTCAAGGTTGGATATTAGGAAAAACTTTCTCACTAGGAGGGTGGTGAGGCATTGGAGTGGGCTGTCTAGGGGGCTGGTAGAATCTCCATCTTTGGAGATTTTTAGGGCTCGGTTAGACAAAACCCTAGCTGAGGTGATTTAGGGGGAGTGGTCCTGCTTTTTAGCAGGAGGTTGAACTAGATGACCTCGTGAGGTCCCTTCCAACCCTATTATTCTATTGTTCTATGATTCTATGAAACCCCCAGAGTCCAGGCCAATCAGCCTTGGCGGAAAATTCCTTCCCGACCCGAAATATGGCGATCAGTTAAACCCTGAGCACGTGGGCAAGTCTCAACAGCCAGTTATCCAAGAAACAATTCTCCATAATAACTCAGAACCCACCCCACGTACTCTCCGCTCTTAGGCTACTTGTAAATCCACCACACATAGCCAAATATCAGTCAATTACCAAAATAGGGTATCTGATCATACCATCCCCTCCATAAATTTATCAAGCTCAGATTTGAAAGCAGTTATGGTTTTTGCCCCCACAACTCCTCTTCGAAGGTTATTCCAGAACTTTACACCTCTAATGGTTAGAAACCTGCGTCTAATTTCAAGCCTAAATTTCTTGATGGACAGTTTATAACCATTTGTTCTGGTGTCCACATTGATGCTGTACTCAAATAATTCCTCTCCCTCCCTGATGTTAATCCCTCTGATGTATTTATAGAGAGCAATCATATCCCCCCTCAGCCTTCTTTGGGTTAGGTTAAACAAGCCAAGCTCCTTGAGTCTCTACTCATAAGGCAGGTTTTCCACTCCACAGACCATCCTTGTAGCCCTCTCTGCACCTGTTCCAATTTGAATTCATCCTTTTTAAACATCGGGGACCAGAACTGCACACAATATTCCAGATGGGGTCTCACCAGTGCCTTGTACAGCAGCACTAACACCTCACTGTCTCTACTTGAACTACCTCTCCTGATACATCCTAGAACCGCATTAGCTTTCTTCACAGCCATATCACATTGGTGGCTCATAATCATTCTATGGTCAACCATTTCTCCCAGATCCTTCTCCTCCTCAGTCCGTTCCAAATGATGCATCCCAAACTTATAGGAAAAATGCTTGTTGTTTGTCCCTAAATGCATGACCTTGCACTTCCCATTATTAAATTTCATCCTGTTCCTGATACTCCAGTTTACAAGGTCATCCAGATCTTTCTGTATGGTATCCCGATCCTTCTCTGTATCGGCAATACCTCCCAACTTGGTGTCATCCGCAAACTTTATTAGCACATTCCCGCTTTTTGTGCCAACGTCAGTAACAAAAAGGTTGAACAAGATCGGTCCCAAGACAGATCCCTGAGGGACTCCACTGGTAACCTCTCTCCAACTTGACAATTCACCCTTCAGTATGACCCGCTGTAGTCTCCCTTTTAACCAGTTCCTTATCTACCTTATTATATTCATATTAATCGCCATCTTCTGTAACTTAACTAATAACTCCCTGTGTGGAACTGTATCAAACGCCTTGCTGAATCTCTATCTAATCTCCAGTCAGTGTTACCTACCTTCAGTTTATGGAAAGACAATGTGTTCTCCAGCTGCCTCCACACCCTTAAACTTTGTTGTTGGTACAGAGGTCTGGTTTAACCTGTTATGACAGAGATGTTAGGATGTCTTGGCCAGGTAATAGATGGCAAAGGGACAGGCCCTTTAGACAGAAAAATAAACCATGAATGTAGGATTTATTTCTTCGCTATATTTATGCACATGTTTAAGACAGCTGTTCTAAGTGAAAAGGATCAATAAAGTTGCCTGCAAAAACAGAGGAGCATGTATCAGGATTGCACAGCATGGCAATAGCATGCTGGTCCACCGGTGACAGATTGTTAGTGAACAAATACAACCAACATCTTCCAAACCAGTCCATTTCATGGTGGGCAGTTGCCCAGTGTACAGAAACCATCCTTGCTGTTAGAACAGTCACTGGCAGGCTCAGCAGGGCAGTCAACGAATCGATGGGCATTAAGTTTGAAGGCCTGATGTCCAAAGATACGTGGTGCCTAAGGTTGCTGATGGAAGTTTTGGAAGCACCTAGGCAGCTAAATACTTTTGAAAATTGGAGCCTGAGCATCTTGAGGGAGTCCAAGATGTATAATTCACACCCACTGCCAGCTTTATAGGTGTGCATGCTACTAAAACACTAATTCATAGACTCACAGGAAATTCCATAACCTGCAGCTATTGGTTGGAAAATGGGAAAAAGTTAGAAGTTTCCAGTGGTTTTTCCCTCTTTTTGGGTCAAAATTTCCACAAAAATTCTCACAAAATTTGAGGACTGTGACTAGCACAACCCACCAGCACACATTTTACACCCTGCAGACCTCTGCAGAGGGCTTGCTTAGCTCAGAGTGGGCAGGAGTGACCACGCGATAAGAGACTAGAGGAGATTGTGCCAACAACAGTGATGATGAATAGTGCTCATCCACACGTTATCTTGTACCTTCATTTTGGCTCCTGGAGGTGTAGTTTACACTGGTTCAGACCTACTCACCAGTTGGTAAGTGCACATATGTAGGTCAGAGGGAATACGTGACATGACCTATCCATATGGCAGGGAGAAAGGATCACTTTGTCCCTCCAGTTTCAGACAGAGGCATTGTCAGATGGGTGGGAATCTCAGGTGATCACCCCGTTTTATAATTTACAGCCCAGAACTGCCACTGTTCATGAGCAGTGCATTAGGTTTTCTTAAAAAAAAAAAATAGGAATAAGCCAAAGGACAAAACTAATGATGCTATTAATTCCTTCATTCATTATAGAATGGAGCAGAATTTTCACTGATACCAGTTGTTTTCCTGCCTAAGCTGCATTTACAGTTGTTACCTCTTTGCATATTTAACTATAACATGTGCTTACAGAAGTGTACAAGGGTAATCCTAGCTTTACAGTTGTGTAGGAGATAATCCATTACAGATAAATGTGCAGGTATTTTCTGGGTATTAACACAACCACCTTCTAGGAAAGTGAACATATCAGTGAGTTTGAAGCGTCTGTAACAATACACTGAGGTATTAAGAAGCTGTAATTTACTGTCTCTGATTTTTAAATCTAATGCTCTAGCAACTTAGGTGTAAATAAACTATAATTGTAAAGCTTGGCATTGAAGAGAGCATATCCATTAGAAAGAGCATTGGTATGAGAAAGCTGAAAGTACTTTTCCCTGCCTGATATGGTTGAAATGTACTTATATTCTGCAGTACACTTATATGAAACAACATTCACTGTCAAGGCAAAGAATATAAAATTCGCCCAGCAGCTGTATCTTCTACCATCATTCAGAAGAGAACAGCTCCAAAACAGCCCGATTAAATATTATTTCGTCTTCTGAAAACATCACTTTCAATAATCATCTAAGCCTCTAAATCCAAACTGCAAAGAGAAACTAGTTTTCCCTGTTTGTTCCATCAAAACACATCAATGCCTACAGACAACTAACCAGTTTTATTATAACTTCTCTGAACCCATTATTCGGTGCGGATGTTAAAAACACCCATGAGAGGTTCTAGGGGACAACCTAAGAGTGAAGCACACTTTTGCTGACTCTGATGCGAGTGCCAGCACCCTGCCTAGAAATACAGAGATTTACCACATCATTAGTCCTATTAGCTCTGTTGATAGATTGTGGAGTCAGATGTTACACCACACTTTGGTTTCTAATGAAATAAATTCAGGAGACCAGCTATCCAATATCAATGGATTACTAATATGACACAGGAAAAAGGTTTTATGTGATACAAGTCTCCAAAGAGCCTTCCCGTAAGTTGTTTTACCTTACACAGACAGTGTGCTCCTCAAAGTTACCTCCCTAACAGCATTGGAATCATCGAATCATAGGGTTGGAAGGGACCTCATAAGGTCATCTGGTCCAACCCCCTGCTACAAGCAGAACAACTCCCACTAAATCACCCCAGCCAGGGTTTTATCTAACCGGACCTTAAATATCTCCAAAGACGGAGATTCTACCACCTCCCTAAGTAACCCATTCCAATGCTTCACCACCCTCCTAGTGAGAAAGTTTTTCCTAATATCTAACCTCGACATCCCCAGCTGTAACTTGAAACCATTGCTCCTTGTTCTGTCCTCTGTTACCATCGAGAACAGCCTAGCTCCCTCCTCTTTGGAGCAACCCTTCAAGTAGTTGAAGGTTGCTATCAAATCCCCCCTCAGTCTTCTCTTCTGCAGACTAAATAAGCCTAGTTCCTTCAGTCTTATCTTCATAAGTCATGTGCCCCAGCCCCCTAATAATTTTTGTTGCCCTCTGCTGGACTCTTTCTAATTTGTCCACATCCTTTCTGTAGTGGGGAGCCCAAAACTGGACACAGTATTCCAGATGCGGCCTCACCAGTTTATACCCTACTTGTTTTCCAGTCAAAGGTGCTGTATGTCATCTAAAACAGGATTCAATTAATCACTTTTTACCTTTATTTGTTTCTAATACCATTGTGTGCTCCATTTAGCTCTTTGTCCTGTACCCTATCACTGTAAGTCATAATGCACCATTGTCTTTGTTTGGAGCACATGCATTCGAAGTGGAAAGTGGCATGAAGATACCACCTACGTCTGTGTGCATAACTCCTTTTCTATTGCCATGAGGAAATAATCATATATTCTGATATTCACAGTTTTTCTCTCTACTTAAAACAAGACTTTTTTCAGTTAAGTCAAGGTCTTATAGGATACTTAGGATAAATCAAAAGGATTATAACAAAACTACAGGCCAGTGGGGGCTATAGCTGCAATTCTAATATTTAAATATGTATACTTAGATGCTTGAACTATACATTGTCAGTAGTATTATGAGCATAAGAAAGAATCATGGAAACAGGAAAGACTGGAAGGGAACTCACAAGGTCATCTACTCTACTCCAGTTGCCGTCACTCAAGACAGAACCAAGCATTATATAGACTATTCCTGACAGGTGTCTCTCTAACTTGCTATTAAAAACCTCCAATGACCAAGATTCCACAACCTGCCTAGGCAATTTATTCCAAGTGCTTAACTACCCTGACAGTTAGGAAGCTTTTCTTAATATCCAACCTATGCCATCCTTGCTGCAATTTAAGTCCATTGCTTCTTAACCCATGCTTAGAGGTTAAAGAGAACAATTTTTTCTCCCTCCTCTTTTTAACAAATTTTTATGCACTTGAAAACTGTATTATATTTGCTCCACCCCCCCCCCCATCTTTTGCAGACTAAACACTATTTTATTAATCTTCCCTACTGGCTTGTGTGCTGTCTCATTTTTGTTGCTTTTCTTTGACTTTCCCAGTTTGTCCACAACATTCATGGACAGTTGCACCCACAATTGGTCACAATACTTCAGTTGAGAGCTAATCAGCAGGGAGTGGTGAATCATAGAGACTGGAAGGGACCAGGAGAGGTCATTGAGTCCAGTCCCCTGCACTCAAGGCAGGATCAAGTACCATCTTAAACCATCCCTGACAGGTGTTTGTCTGACCTGCTCTTAAAAACTTCCAGTGATGGAGATTCCACAACCTGCCCAGGCAACTTATTGCAGTGGTTAATCACCCTGACAGTTAGGAATTTTTTCCTAATGTCCAACCTAAACCTCCCTTGCTGTGATTTAAGCCCATTGCTTCTTGTCCTATCATCATTGGTAGTTAAGGAGAACAATTTTTCTCCCTCTTCCTCATGAAGAAGAATTATTTCTCATGTCTTGCTTATAGCACTCCTGCTAATACATTATGGAAAGATGTTTTGTTTTGTTTTGTTTTTTTGCCACGGTGTTACACTATTGACTCGTATTGAGATTCTGATCCACTATGACCCCTGCTGCCTTTCCACAGTATTTTCTCCTAGGCAATCAATTCCCATTTTGTATGTGTGCAACTGATTGTTCCTTCCTAAGTGGAGGACTTTGCACTTTCCTTATTGTATTTCATCCTATTTACTTCAGACCATTTCCCCAGTTTGTCAGATCATTTTGAATTTTAATCCTTTCCTTATAGCCTTCCCACCTTGGTATCTTCTGCGAGAGTACTCTCTATGCCATTATCTAAATCACTGATGAAAATGTTGAACAGAACAGGACCCAAAACTTATCCCTGAAGGACTGAATGTGATATGCCCTCTCATCTTGACTGTGAACCACTGATAACTACGCTATGGGAATGGTTTTCCAGCCAGTTATGCACCCACCTTATGGTAGCTCCATATAGGTTGTCTATCTCTAATTTATTTATGAGAAAGCCATGTGATACTCTATCAAAAACCTCACTAAAGTCAAGATATACTACATCTACTAGTTCCCTCCTATCCACAAGGCTTGTAACCCTGTCTGAGAAAGCAATTGGGTTGGCTTGACATAACATGTTCTTGACAAATCTATGCTGACTGTAATTTATCTTATTATCTTGTAGGGGTTTGCAAATGGATTGCTTAATTATTTGTTCCATTGTCTTTCCAGGTACTGAAGTTAAGCTGACTGGTCTGTAATTCCCTGGGTTATCCTTATTTCCCCTTTTATAGATTGGCATTATAATTTCTGGTCCTATGGAATCTCTCTCATTCTCCATGACTTTTGGAAGATAATCTGTAATGGCTCAGATATCTTCTCCATCAGCTCCTTGAGTATTCTAGGATGTAGTTCATCAGGCCTGGTGACTTGAAGACATTTAATTTGTCTAAATAAATTTTCGTTTTTTCCCCCCCATTGTAGCCTTTGATCCTATCTCATTTTAACTGACATTCATTATGTTAGATGTTCAATTACTACTAAACATTTTAGTGAAAACTGAAGCAAAAGAGTCTTAACGCTTTTGCCATTTCCACATTTTCCGTTATTGTTTTTCCCTTTACTGAGTAAATATTATATATATGCTCGCTGTTGACTAGTATATGTGAAGCCCGGATGGAGTAAGAAGAACCATTAGTAACTCCTTTCTGCCTAGACTTACCTGTCAGCAGTAGCTCAAGCTCTGCAGTGATCTCTCTATCAGCCAGGTCAGATTAAAATCTCACCCCTCCCAGTGTATCGCCATCCCACACAAACATTGCCCCTGCTCTGCATCCTTCATTCTCATCTACTGCCAGGCCAGTAGACTGACTTTTCTCAGGCCCACTCCTGGAGTCTTTTTTTTTTACATCCTGCTGCTTTCTTCCCCCAGGGCAGGATGTAAACTCCCTCCTGGATCATCTCTGCTCTTTGTTATCGATAGTTCTTCCCTTCTTTCACTTAAACCACCTTCTGTTCTGGGCTTCCTTGCTTTGCAGAGCCACCCAACTCTGCCCCCAGTGGGGACTTTTCTTTAAGGGGGCCCAGCCCCCTCCAGGTGCAGCCAGGTGTGTGAATTGGCTCAGGCGCTCATTGGTCTCTTCACCACCTGTGTGGGTTAGACACCCCACCCATCATACCACGTTTTCCTTTTCTTGAGTCCTGCCACTGGTCAGAACCAAGTCACAGAAGTAGTGCTGTTATGGACACAGTGCACAGAGGGGTTGTAGGTGACTGTCACAGGCTGTGCTGCTCAATCATCCCCTTGCCAGTTTTTCCCTGGGTGACATCAGTCCTGTGACCGGCTCCTGCGAAAGAGGTATGACCCTCCAGATGCACTTCTAAGAACACCCATACTGGGTCAGTGAGTGGTCCGTCTAGCCCAGGGGTCCTCAAACTTTTTAAACAGGGGGCCAGTTCACAGTCCCTCAGACTGTTGGGGGGCCGTACTATAGTTTGAAAAAAACATGAACGCGTAGCTATCACGTCTGCTGCTGGCCTGTGTTTCTGGGTAATGGGTGGCAGGTGGTAATGAATCCACACACTTTTTGTTGGTGCTGTGGGGCTCCGGCCAGGCCCAGAGTGTGGGACTGACCGATTTTAGCCTGCTGGCCTGCTGTTGTGTAGGCAACTAGTAACCAATGTTCCCTCTAGGTTTGGCGGCTTGTGTGCAAAATTTTCAAGCCGTGTGCAAAACTTTTTCTGAATAAAATTTTTGTGCAAACTCACATGACAGAAATTATAGGCATTAATTGAAGTTAAAGTGATTGTAAATAGAATTAATTAATTGTGTTTAATTAATTGAATTTGAATGAATTTTGAATTGAAATTTAATTTTTAGAAAGGTTTTTATTTAAAATTAATTTTTAAAAAGCTTTTTAAAAAAGAAGGAAGAGAAAGAAAAAAGAGAAGGAAGGAGGAGAAAAAGAAAAAAGTAAGAGAAAGAAAGGAAGGAAGCAAAGAAAGAAAGAGCAGGAAGGAAGGAAGGAAGGAAGACAAAGAAGGGAAAAAGAAAAAAGAGGAAGGAAGGAAGAGGAAGACGAAGAGAAAAAGAAAAAAGAGAAAGGAAGAAAAGAGAGAAGGTAGGAAAAGAAAGGCAGAGAGAAGGAAAGAAGGAAGAGAAAGAAGGAGGCAGGAAGGAAGAGAAAGAAGGAAAGAAGAGAAAGAAAAAGGAAGGCAAAGAAGAGAAGGAAGGAAAGAAAGAAAAAGGAAGGGAAGAGAAAGAAAGAAAGAAAGAAAGAAAGAAGCCGAGGCCGCTGGCAGCGGGGACCCGAACGCGGCCCCGGGAGGGCAGAGCAGACCCCAGCACCGGAGACCGATCCTGGCCCTGTGCCGGGAAGCTGAGGCTGTCGGCGGAGTGGAGCCGACCCTGGCCCCGGGCCGGAAAGTCGAGGCGGCCGGCGGGTGGGAGCCCGGGAGCCTGCCCCGGCTGCGGCCACCCCGCTGCCCCAGCCGCATGGGGCAGTCAGGCAGGCGCGCGCACAGGCCCCGGCCCTGAGCCTGCTTGTTCCGCCCTGGGGGAACTGGACGCAGCACTGCCCGCGGCCGCAGCAGGGGCGGGGGCCGGGTAAATGACCTTGGCGGGCTGTATCCGGCCCGTGGGCCATAGTTTGAGGACCCCTGGTCTAGCCTGATACTTTCTTCCAACAGTAGTCAATTCCAGGTGTTGCAGGGGGAATGAACAGAACAGCTATCATCAAGTGGTCAACCCAGCTCTGATTCCCAGCTTCTGGCAAACAGAGTTCCCACCCGTTCCAGGGGTGCACAGCATTCCAATGGAAAAGAAAAATACCTTTACAGTTCCCAAGAAGTTGAGTTTCCCGCATTCTCGTCGAGCACAAGGGAAGCTTCTTTCAGACTCTCAGAGGAAGTGCCAGCTCCTACCCACCTGCACAGCAAAGATTTCAACAACAACAAAACTATTCTTCCTTTCGCAGATGCCTTGGGTGAGTGAACACACAAGCCAATGGTCCTCAAGTAACCCAGAATTCAGCCATGATGCTGAGAGCATTGAGCTCCATTTCTGCTTCTTTCAGCATGCTGTCAAAGTGAGCATGTGGCCTCCCTTTGAAGGGCCCTCCTGCAGCCCTGAGAAGCTCCACGGGGCTGGGAATGGTTGTGACCAGAGGAGTTCTTTAAATTCTTCTTGTCTGCTCATGCTGCAGCTGTTGTGGTGGTTCCTCTGCCTCATCACAGAAATACAAACAATGAAGGGATGAGAAACCTTTCTACAGGCTTCAAACTGAGAAGATTTGGAAACCAGCCCTTCAGTGCCAACTAGAAGACTTTCCTATCATTTTTGCCTAGTAATTCTCCACTGATTCCAAGATTCCAACTCTGTGGGGACTCTGGGGTTTGAGTCTCCCAATGACATAAAACCAGGGCTGAAATGCTCTGAACATTGTGTTAAAAATCCTCCTTTTATGACTCGGTGTGGGATGGGAATCCCAGACCCTTCCTCTCTGACTACTCCAGTGGTGACCAAAAGCGTGTGTGCAGGGGCAACTGACCAGCTGCATTTCCTGCACTGCCTGACATACCTGGCTAGGGTGAAGGCTGCTGACGGAGAGTGTATTCCTTGCTGTGTTTATCACATGAGAATGATCCTCAGCTTTGGGCCCAGTGGATACTGCTAACAACTGGAGGGAATACGGCCTCAGCCTGTGGGGTGCAGTGGTCCTGTGAAGAAATTTATTTCCTCCAGATATGGTGACTCATTCATGTGCAAACTTTTTTGTGCGGTAACATGTAGACTTCAAAACTATGTCCTGCCTGTTGGCTTTAATGGGAAGTCTTTGAATAGCCAGTCATTTGTTATATATGTTCCAGGCAGATGAACATATTAAAGTTTATTGCTACAATGTAATTGAAAGTATTCCCTCATGTAATAATCTAATAATCGACATCTTTCAGAGAAATAACATTTCATGCCATAAATCTTTATACATGCATGGGCATGTCAAATTCCCTTACGCTCTGTAGATGGATTTACAGAAATAAGTTAATTGCTTTCATAATGATTAATGACTTGTAATGTAATCATTATCAAACCTTCAGGATAACCTATCTTGTGAACTTCATTTCAGATAATGAATATTTATAATAGTTTAATTCCAATCTTAAAAAAACCCCAAAAAAACCCAAAGACTTAACCTTCCTTTAAAATGTACGAAAATCCCTGCTGTTATTGTTGAGCAAATCACTTTATTGTTCATTTGGTTATACTCAATCTTTCTAATTATCAAATCCATGATTGCAGTGCAAACAGTTTGAATTGATAAATTAGGATTATTAGAAATTCTTGTTGATGGTCACTCAGCCATGACACCATTACAGATTTACTAAGCAAACAAATAAGGAAAGGAAACTTATGAATAAGAAATTATAGAACAAAGTACAGAAAATATTGAGATGAGAAGAGCAGAGTATGCAGTCTCCATCACTGCCATATTATGAACCAATTTTTAATTAAACCTATAACAAATCTACAAATTGATTCTCTGACAGAGAACCATAATAAACAGAACAGTCATCCTGTCAGATTTTTGTCTCCTTGCCAATTTAATCATGCTTATTGATACAATTATTTCAATATTTTAATAATTAATTATATTGCTATCAAAATTGAATGTGCCGACTTGTTTCCATTGTCCCATCTCTCTCCTTCAAATTGCCTCCTACACTTTCCCCACGTCTAAGACTCATATTTCTTTCCATTGTCTTCCAGAAGCCCACATCATTGCAAGTCTCTTTTTCTTTATTTGCTTCCAGTAAAGGTTCCTAACTCCTAGCCCCCACTATATGATACCTGTGCTTTCCTTTGAACCCATTCCAGTGCTTCATTATCAGTATTTATGGAGATGGTGGTATCTCCAGACCTAGAGGTTCAGATTTCTTCTTTCCCATCATTGCCAATAACTGGAGTTCATAACTGATGCTGCACTTATCACCACTGCTTCAGCGGGGTGACCAGTTACTAGCTTATGCACCACATGCGTTGCTAAAACAACTTTTAAGGAGGCATCAGTAATTCTAGTAAATCTAAAACAAGAAAGTCCTGTTTAACATCTTCATTAATGATCTGGATGATGGGATAGATTGCACGCTCAGGAAGTTCATGGTTGACACCAAGCTGGGGGGGAATGGTAGACACACTGGAGGGCAGGGACAGGATTCAGGGAGACCGAAACAAATTGGAGTAGTTGAAGGTTGCTATCAACCCCCCCCCCCCAGTCTTCTCTTCTGTAGACTAAATAAGCCTTCTTCCTTCAGTCTCTCCTCATAAGTCATGTGCCCCAGCCCCCTAATCATTTTCATTGCCCTCTGCTGGACTCTTTCTAATTTGTCCACATCCTTTCTGTAGTGGGGAGCCCAAAACTGGATGCAGTATTCCAGATTTTTAAAGTATTTGCTAGAATAAACATGAGCCTTCTCAGTTGTATTCTCTATAGAGAGCTCTCTGCCCACTTGTAATTTTAAACATCTTTCAGTTCACTTCCTGGTCTCAGTGTAAAAGCTGGCACTCAGGGACATCTCACGGATTTGTGATGTTTTGAAGGATTGTGTCTATGTGTAACCCATTAGTCTAAATGGAGAGTTTCCCTTTAAGAGATCTGTTCGGTCAGTGTTGCTAGGCAGATTTAGCTGGTTAGAGCCAGAAGTTTCTGGTCTGTGGAGGGGCAGCTCTGAGCTGCTCCACATGGTCCCCTGCTGCTTGCTGCTGGAGTGAGATGCCTGAGAGCCAGCAGCCAGGGTGGTTGGACTGAGAGGAGACCACGTGCTATGTGCACAAGGAGAAGTGAGCCAGGAGCAGACAGCAGCCTGTTTCCCCCCCACTCTGAAGCATTTTGCTTCAGGTCAGTATTATTGCTAACCCTCCAGCAGGGCAATCTGGGGCACTGGGTGCAGAAAAGGGACCAGTGGAAGAAGAGGGGGTTTCTTTTAATTGGATACTTTGAGTAGTATTAAATACTGGGAGGAATGAACAGTTCTTTACTGTAATAAGGGGGAAGAGTTAATTATACTTTGTTATTCTCAGAGTTGTATGTTTTCTTTTGCTTCAGGGTTTCTTTCTTTCTATCTCTCTCTCTATATCTATATAAATGAGTGGTGCCTAAGCAGCAAGCTGACTGAAGAGCAGGGGTTTGCCTGGAAGAGTCCAACAGACAAAGAGCAAGGAGCTGCTTCTTCCTACTCAAGCCTCTGAGCTTAGC